>VDFB02039629.1:0-48026 GCA_007258455.2 Sequoia sempervirens | reverse complement strand
TTTAGGGTTTACGGTTTAGACTTTAGAGTTTAGGGTTTAGGGTAATAGGATAACTTAAGGGGATATATGTAGTAAGATCCTAGGACAAAATTACATGGCAAAAGGGAATAAAATATGGTGTATTTTCCTAAGACAACCAAATTTCACTTTATGATCCTGAGTAGGACAAAATGAATGGTTTAGTGTTTAGGGTTTAGGGTTTAGAATTTGGAATATTTAATGAACTTGCAAGTTAGTGAAGAACATTTTATTGTGGAATAGTTGATTTGGTCATAATCCAAGTGTTTCAAGCCCGACCAACCCTAGATCATGATGGCAGCTTTGATCACTAAAATTTTAAGAACTTCTTTGATCCCTTAAGAAAATTGATTCTACGATTTAGGGTGACGGGGATGGCTTAAAAGGGATTTCACGTCTAGTGTTGAGGTCCTAGGAGAAAATGGCTTATGGCTCAAATGAATAAAATTTGGTGAAGTTTCCCCAAGGCAATAGAGATTAGGAGCCTTTAAAAAATAGTGGCTTTAGGAGTTTAGAGTTTAGACTTTTAGAGTTAGGGTTTAGGGTAATAGGATAACTTAAGGGGATGTACATGTAGTAAGATCCTAGGACAAAATTACATGGCATAAGGGAATGAAATATGGAAGATTTTCCTAAGACAACCAAATTTCACTTTATGGTGTTGGGTAGGACAAAATGAATGGTTTAGTGTTTAGGGTTTAGATTTTAGAGTTCAAAGTTTAGGGTTTACAAAACTTAGGGTAAATTTTTGAAGATTTTGCTGCCAAGATATTGTGAACTTGCAAGTTAGTGAAAAACACTGGCAATGGAATAGTTGATTGAGATCTACTCTTGTTTCAAGCCCGACCAACCTAGATCATGAAATCATTTCATATTATAATCTTGCCGCGATCTTATTATTGTTAAATTTGGTTGCCTTGGGCAACTTCACCAAATTTTAAGAACTTCTTTGATCCCTTTAAGAAATTTGTCATATTGGGGCCCCTTAAGAAATTGATTTATGATTTAAGGTGATAGGATGGCTTAAGGGGATCTAGATGTCTAGTGAGGTCCAAATTTAGTCATACTATAGCCTCATTGGTTCCATCTAGCTCTGGGTCAAAAGTGTTTACCCCTCTAATAAAAAAAAGTATCATGATGTTAAAAATGAATCAATCTATACATATCACAAAAATAACAATAATCTTAAATGTAACCCATACTCTAACAATAGTAGAATGCTAAATGATCCCCACCCCTAACCATATCCTAATTGAATTGCAAACCTAATTGAAACTTAATTAAATTATAACCTTTACCTAATCTTAAATGTATTCCTATATCATATTATATTTAAATTAATTTATATTTTGTATTATAATTATATTAATATTTACCCTATATATTCCTAATTGTAACCTAACTATTTTACTACAAACCTAATTGAATCTTAAGCTAATCCTCATTTAAAACCCCAAATGAAAGTAGCACATTACCTATCCTTAATTGTAATCTTATATTTATTTTATGATATTAAATATTTATATTATTTAATATATTATATTAAATATAATATATTAAATATATAAATATTTAATTATATTTTCTTTTATGAATCATCCTCCTATTTCTAAATTGTAATAATAGCATGTAGTTCCTCCAAACTATCATCATGTACTCCTCCCTTTCCCATGTAATGGTGTACCTTGTAGGTGTTAAATGGTTCATCTTGGTCTCCTTATTGATGCATTTCTATCCTTCCACATAAATCTATATAGTATCAAAATATAGGTAATTTTATGGTTTGAATCTCTCTTAATTGCTAAAGAATCCATTATGATTGAGGATGGGTGGATTATTATCTAGGATCACATCTTAAAAATCCTATAGAGGTCATGTGGTATGTTTTTCTTAATATATATATTCCCATACAAACCTCTTTCCATGTATTATCAACTCTCCTATATAATAGACACCTTCCTAGATTTAAATTTCATATGATATATGTACCCAAGTGTTTCCAATTGGAATTGCTATAATTATACTTTTATGGCATTCTAGATATTTAAAATAGTTTTCATAAATCTACCAAATAGACCCATTCTTGACATTGAACCTACATAATTTTAGGTATGTCCAATGAAAGATTAGGGTCTAGGGTTCATAAATTTCAAATGCTTTAGTGTTATGGGTTTAGATTTTACAGTTTAGGGTCTAGGGTTTAGAAACTTAGGTGAAGTTTGGGTGGCCCTTGGCATAATTTAGACTTGCAAGTTAGTGTCAATTGGAATCAATTGTACGTGTTTAGATTTACGAATTTGCTAACTAAATTTGCAAACAAACATCAAGATAAACTTTATGAATTTTAACTATTCTTTAACATATTGATTTCTAATCTAATTATAATTTAATATTGAAACTAAAGTTTAATATAAATCATTTTTTCCATACAAAGTAGATAAAATTTAAAACATTTAAGCAATGCGAATGATTTTTTTGAGCTCGAAATTACCTAGTTTTCAAAATCAAAATGATTTGTTCAATTCCAATTTAGGGTTTTAACAAATTTTTTTGTTCCAATTCAATTTAGGGTTTCAATTTTAAACAATTAGGGTTTTTCATGCAATTTTTTCATTTCAATTCAAACTAGGGTTTTCAAATTCAATTTTTTTCGTTTGATTTGAATTCAGGGTTTCAAAAAGCTTGATTTGGATTTGTAAATGCAATGTTTTTATTTCATTTCGATTTCTAGGGTTTTGAAATGCAATTTTTTTGTTTTCTTTCAATTAGGGTTTTCAAATTCAATTTTTTTTTGGGTTTAATCGAACAATTTAGGTTTCAACAGTTAAATTTTGTTTCTAAAACACAATTCAAGGTTCATTTTTTCATTTTTATTAAAAAACCTTTAAGTTTCATTGCATTTTTTCGTCTATTTTTACAATTATTCAATTCTACTATAACAGTTAAAAAAATGCTTAGAACGTGAAATAAATTAAAAAAAACATGCTAAATTAACTTATTTTTTTCAAAATTTCAATTCAAAATAGAAAAATGCAAAAAAATGGCATGTAGGTGGGTACCTGTTGCTGATCGTGGGGGTCGCTGTCGCCAGTACTCGAGGTCCCGTCCGATGAGTAGTGAAATATGTCTTTTAAAAAAAAAAAATATCAGTATAAAACGGGATCCCAATTTATAAAAAACAGGATCCTGATTTCTATAAATCGGGATCCCATTTTTTATAAATCGAGATCCCGTTTTTTGACAATCGGGATCCCGTTCCTTTTCCTTTGGTTCGGGGTCCTATGGGAAATGGGATCCCAAGTTTTAAAAGCAGGATCTCGTTTCGTCTTAGGCTCGGGATCCCGAATCGTAACGGGATCCTGATTTTAAAAAATTGGGATCCCGTTTATTAAAATCGGGATCCCGTTTCCTCAATGCCGATTTTAATTTTTTGGTTAAGGCAAAAACTTCCACGTTTCGTGGACTCAACTTTGTGCACTTACCCCTATCCCTTAAGGGGTGGAGATTTCAAAGTTTAAAAAGTATAGTGGTTCTGGGGATTTGCAAACACATGTCTTGTACTTTAATGCCATGTGTGTTGATTTCTTCTATAATGATGTACTCTTGGAAAAAATATTCCTGCATTCTCTCAAGGATGCCAATTGGGAATGATATTGCTCCTTGCATGATAATTCCATTTTCTCTTTTGATCAGCTAGTTAATCAGTTCCTCCATTAGTTCTAGGCCAACATCGGGTCAAAGATTGCATTTGCTAATCTCATCCAATGCAAGCACAAAGCTCATGGGAAGGTAATTGATTTCATAGCTTGATATTAGGCCCTATTTTCTCAAGTTTCTTATCCATTACCTGATTCCAATGTGCATAAAGTATTCATTAGAAACTTGCAGCCAATGTTGCAAGATAAATTTCTCTTAATGAAATATCCATCCTTTGTGCATCTGGGTGTCACCTTGCGAGAGTACCAACAACTGATTGTCTAGTACAAGGATTCATCCTTGCACTCCCATTAGGATGGCTAGTCAGTAGTGTCAGTCTTTGGAAAATCTAGAAAGAACAAGGTCATGGAAAACATGGTTTCTGTGCTCATTAATAAAAATGCAACAGGATGAAATAGAACATTTACTAAATTATCAAAATCTTATAATAGTTTCTTGCAAAAACTTTTGAAAGATAAATAATAACTTTACGAAAAATTTCAACCACTGTTTGAGCCGTATCCTCAATGGTACGATGCCCAAAGGTTCTTCCAATATCATAGAGTCTTTGGACATGACACCGAGAGATGTGTTCTCCCATGTCATGTGATTCAAGATTGTATCGATGAATTTTTTTTTCAGCTGGATAGTACAAAAAAACCTCGAACAAATCTGTAGTGAAGTCGAATAGCCAGCTATAGATATACATAGATCCATTTCTATCACATTCTGCTAATTTGGTTGCTTTGTCTTCTTCATCTTTTGATTTCACCCCATTCGAGTATGCGAATGTAGTCTCATTCACTCATATTCTTGCTTTAGAGCATGTGACTATCACTCCTGACACTACATTTACTTCACATGATCTGCTTCTAACCAAGGAGCTCTCTTCGCTATACATTCCCACTCATATCAATGGTAACATCATAATAGGCGTTATGGTTGATCCTTCACGCTATGTGAACGTCATTACAAAGGAGACCCTTTTTATTAACAACTTACATAAGGAGAAATATGATGAGTTGTAGGATACCCTTCGCACACACGATGGATTCTATATTGCACCTATTGACACTATTTCTTTGTTGGACCTGGTAGGACCTAAGGCTTTGGAAGTCTCATTTGTTGTGATTCCCGAGTTTGACTTATTCAAAGTGAGGCTAGGCCTTCCATGGATAGCATCCATGAATGCAGTCGCTTCATTAGCCCACAAATGTCAGAATTTTCCCCATGGGGGTCTGTGCATACTGTCCATGATATTGGATACAAATCACTAGTATTGTGTGGGGGATTCTCCCTTGACCACTTTTGGCCCACCCCAATTGGAACCTACCTCCTAGAGGAGATCTTTTATATAGAGCTTATTTTAGATACAAGACTAGGGCTCGACATTCAAGGGTGGTTTTCCATCATTTCCTTTTGTTGTTTCTTTGAAAGCCTCCTTGCATGCGCAACAACAAGCTTCATCTTCGGTCCCTCAAAAGGGGAAGGAAAAGCTTGCTCTTGCCCTAGGGCCTTCCCCTTCTTTTGTTGCTTCTTCTTTTGGCACCTTCTGCTTCTTCTTCCTAGCATTTGGTGGCATTTTCTATTCATCCTACTATGCTTGGCACAGGAAAAGGAAAGGTGCCCATGCCGTGGAAATCAAAGCCTCCAATTTTGTAGCTTCCTATTTTACCCATGGTGCCTCGACCCACCCTGTATGACAAGGGGAAGCGTTCCCATGGGGTTGTTCCTATGTTTCATCCTCCACAACCTCCACCTATTCCTTCACCTTCTCTTAGGGCAAGGAAATGAAGGAGGCCTATTGTTGAGACGTCTATCTCTGTTTCTACTTTTATTCATCCTCCTGCTCCTCTGGAGTCCACCCTTCCATCGATAATGGTTGCGGAGGTTGCTCCTGAGGTAGAACAAGAGCCCCCAACTTCTTCTTAGGTCACATTTTTTAGTGTCCACAATTTCCATAATCAGCTTGCGTGTGAACGTAAGCATTGAAAAAATGCTCTAGCTAAGGAGCACACAACTTTACAAAAGAACAGGGAGGATCCTTTTGTTTCTATCTCTTCTCCTTTTGTTCTAGTTCCTATTGCTTCTGTCTTTTCCTCTACCTTAGTTCCCATCACCTCATTCCTTCTAGCTTCGTCGGTAGACCTTGATGAACCTTGCCCTAAAAGGGTGCAAGTGTTAATTACTCCCTTGTTAGGTCCTCCTCCTCTTACTTCTATTCCTAATATTCCTCCTTTCTCATAGCCCATTGACATGCCTTTTACAAAGGTGGTGTCCTCTGTGGCTTTGTCTCCTTATCCCTCTTCTACTTTAGTTGTGAGGATCCCATCTTCTCCATTGAAGCACAAGTCAGAGAGTGACCTCACTTTGAGCAATGGTTTTAAGAAAGGTTGTCTCCACCTTTTGAGTCTTGTTCTACATTGGCTTGCACCATCCTTGTGATAGAGGTGACCCTCACATCACTATAGATTGTCATTGCCCCTTTTCTCGAGGTCGACAATGACTCTCAGGTGTCTTGTCCTCTCACTTAGTTGACACATGCCACTCTTGAAAATTGCATGTTCAACTCGTTGGAGGACATCCCAAATCTATCCTTGATCTTTGCACTATCAATGACTTTAGTATCACAAGAGATCGGTGATGAAGACCTCGAGGGGCCTTCTTCCTTAGCACTTGTTGTAGACGAGTTGGTTGGTGCTACTTTATCTCTCCCTCCCCTCCATGCTCATCCTCCCTCCCCTTACAATGATCTAGATTAGGAGCAGGATGACTTGCTAGTAGATTTGGATTAGAGCGACATCCTCTTCTACATATTTAGATTAGTTTTGTGTGATTGCTTGTGTTCCCCCATGCTTTTCTATATATATATATATGTTTGTGCTCTTGCTTGGAGGACCCTTTCTACCCTTGTAGGTGCTTGGATACGGGAGAGAACCTCTATTGTAAAATTCTTCTATTTGTCTCATCATTCTTCTATGTGTTGTAAATCTTAGATTTTTGTGTGTCGGGGAGGATACAAAGCGTGGGGGAATTTAGGCCTCTTCCATGTTGACCCAATTTTTCTATTTTTACTTTGTCTTCATGTGCTCTTCTTCACATTTTGATACATTTTTGGGGGTGATGGCAGTTCATATATATATATTATATTCTACATATCTATCTATATCTATGTGCTCTTCATTTCTTCATCTCTGCTTTTTTGCTTCGTGATGTTATGGTTTCTATGTGTTGCCCCTCACATGACAACATTCCACGAATACATCTCGCCATGTATCTCATGCCACATCATCGTTTGTCTTTCTCTTCTCCTTAGAATGACATGTGATCCTTTGCGTAACACACATAATTCTAAGCGGGGCTATCATAAATGCTTAATTTTCAAAAAATTTTAAAAGTTTCAAAATGATTCCTTGATGTCTCATGTCTTATGTCTTATGTCTCATTGTTTAGCTTGAGGGCAACCTAAATAGACCTATTTTTTATTTTCTATGTTTGTCCTACAATGCAGTTTGTAGTAGCCACATGACTATATGCTTGTTGTATGGACTCTAGCCATGCTAGCTATACCTATCAGCATCATCTTTATCTGATCAAATTGTCATGCCTTGTCTATGAACTTTTTCTATCATGTCTATTATTTTTTTATTTTTCACCTAACATGTTTGTCTATAGCTAACACGTTTGTGGTGAGATTACAATTGGCTTTACAAGATAAAAGATCCATGTCCTCTTCACATTTTGATGGATCCCCTTTTATGTTAGGGTATACCAGATTGAAGGACTGCTTCCTCTCTACTTTCAGTATATTCTCTTCAATCTTTTTCTACTTTAGCTCACACATGCTTTAGATACACATGCTCGCTAAAGTGGGGGAAAAATGTTATGGCATAAAATTACACCCTCATGCAATTTCCCACAACACCACCCTTACTTTAGCCTTATAATTCGATAATGCAAAATTTTGCCATCCTAAGCCTTCATTCTCACCCATGCCTTGTCATTTTTTGTTGGTGGGGGAATTTTATCTAGTATGCTTCTGCTCCACGTAGATGTTTGTGCACCGCATGAACGTTTTGATAAGATTCCCGATTCTTGAGATGTTGGGACATTACATTGTCACCTACTCAAGACGTGTAATGCCTCTAAAATCACAGGCGCACCCAGGAATGACTCTTTGGCATGTAATTTGACCATTTCTTCATTCTATTCCTCATTCTCATTTATTCTTGCTACTCGATCTCACATCCAATCTCATTCTTGCTCATTCTCACTTCTTATAACTTCATTTTCTCCATTCTTGCTCCGTACACCATTATTCTTATAGGTTTCAATCTCTTGGCACTACACTCTTGCACAGTCATTTCACATCCTTGAATCTCTCGTTCTTCCTCTTAGATTCACTAAGCTTGTAGTAGGGAGGGTAACTTTGTCATTTCATTGCATTATCGGTCCTATTATTAGGATATATTTGTCTTTACATTTTCTATGTTTGTCTTACTAATTTATTTATCATTATTTCTATATCATGGTCTATCTAGTTGTCCGTGGAGGTGGAAACACCAAAGCGATGGTTTTCCTAATGCAAGCCCCCAAAAAAGTAGCCCCAACATTTTCTCGTTTCTCTGTGTGTGTAGGTTTTATCTGTGAGGAGCTTGTGAGAGGTTGGACCTACCATAAGTTGCATTTCTTTTCCTTCTACTCATCATTTCACATAATGGTTAACTTTTCTATCATTTTAAGTATTCTTCTTGTTGTACTCTCTTTCATTTTACGTATCTCTAGTATTCTGTTTAGTTAGATAAAACCTGCAAACTTTAGTATTTGGGTTGTAAGTAGGTCCCGAGTGTTTTTGGTTACAAACTCTGATCTTTGTCCGTATGAGACACCAACACACCACATAGATGCCAATGTGCTGCATTGTCTTCCTTGGTATGCACTGTTGTCCTCTAGCTGCAAGCCTGTTAGTCTGTTCTTGATAACTCTAAGGCCTGTTCACCTAATTTTTGAAGTCCATCCAGAAAACCAAAAAACATAGCTTAATATTTCCCTTGTCATCCCATCACTTGAGATTTTTTCCTTGAGGTAACCTAGGTCCATTTTCTCCCTACAGAATATTCCCCATCCTAGAGACTCAGGAGTAGCAGATCCCCTCTATTACACTCTAAATATGAAAAATTGAATATTGATTAATAGTTTAGGTTGTTTCATCATGCCACTTAAATTTGTACCTAAATAAGTACAAGTATTATGCCATGTCATTCTCACATATGGTAAAATATCTACTTTTCTTGGAAGACCAAGGTTAGAACATATAAAAGTATTATATTTAGTTGTACACTGATGCATAAAATTTATTCATGAAGGGCTCTTAAAATTACTAGAGGTAGATGTGACCCAAATATAAATTTTATTCAAATTACTTTGGAATCACACATTCCAACTCCAAAGGAACCTTCATAGGAGCATGAATAAGATATTTATGAAGTATGCAAAGAGAGTTCCTAAAAATAAAATTAACATTAGAAGAGGACATCACAAACAAACTACAAAGAGCCTAACAAAGAATACATAATTTTTGAATAAGATAAAGAAAATCATGCTCAAAATAGTACTTGGGTACTAAAGTAATAAGTTGTAATGCATCAAATGCTAATCATTCCTCTAAAACCACAAAGAAAGAAGAAATAAGTTTTGGTAAGAGAAGATGTGCCTAATGTGACACTAGTTGATCATGTGTTTGTAATAAGCATGAGGAATTGTAATTATGAAACATGTGTAAGTCAAAATGTATGTCCCCAACTCAAATCAAGATGATTAACAACAAATTGGTTGTCCTTGCCTTGGTTTACCCAAGAGGAAGAGGACATAGAGCATCATTGGGTAAGAAATGAAGTTCTTGGCTCATTCTAAATTCTAATTTTAAGTTGAGTACACGTATTTTTATGCAACTTAAGTGAACTTAAGTTATTTTAAGTTGGGCATGTCTTTATAGGTAACTTAAAGTGATGCCTAGCCATGGGACTTAAGTTCTCTTTTTATGTACTTAAGTGACATCTTAAAAACATGTGATAATTGGCCTAAGGGGGGCGTGCAACTTCTAGGAGCTGATAAGAAATTTTTTTAGGGTTTTATTGTGAGCCCTTGGATTAAAGAGGTTAATACAGAGGGTGGAGATTAAATAATATTGTTAGGAGTTGTTATATAACACCCTAAAGGCTCATTTTGAAGCATTATGTGATGAAATTTTTTGTTTATTGCTGTTGCAACTTGGCTTGAGGATTTAAACCCTTAAGTATCCCTGATTTCAGTGAGACATATGGGCTCTCCCTAGTTAGAAGAGTTTGTTTTGGTGGAAGAACTCTAGTTTGTGAAACCCTAACACATTGTTTGTTTTGGGCTGCAAGAATTTATTAGGTTTGAAGGAAAAAGTTAAGGAGAATATTAATGTTGGATACTTAGATCTGGGAACATTCACTACTACAAATCAATCATTCTTGAGTTTCCTATGAATGACTGTTAAAGAGAATCAATTTAGACTTAATGTTGGTTGATTTGGGAGCCCAACACCACTTTTGGAGGGTCAGCTAGGGTTAGAAAATATTATGACCCAAATATGGAATATTTTGGTATGAAATCTGCACATTTATTTTATGGAAATGTCTGATATTTAATTCTAGAAATTTATGGGTAGTTATAAGGGTTTAAATTGTTTTTTTTTGAGCATTGTAATAATCAAAATTTTCTATCTTTTAGTTATAAATCTGATCTGAAATCTAATAATTTTTTTTGAGTTGGATTGAAACTACTTAATGCAAATAAATTTTAGATTTATGCCCTAGCTTGTAAAATTTCTTGTTATTAGATTTGTGCCCTAGTTTACAAAAAATATTGTTTCCTTTTAGTATCCTATATGGGGATATTACACAAAACTTTAATAAATAAGAATAAGAAGCAAAGTTTAATGAGGACAAATATAAATAATTTTTTGTGATGATGATGCTTTTTTTTGGTAAGGATGATCCTCCCAAAATTTTTAATGATTGATGAGCATTACTATACCATACATACCCATACACATATATATTATATTATATTTTATATTTTCCATCCTTATTATTTTTAAACTTTGGTCTTTTATTATGTCTTATTTGTTGTGTTTCAAATACTCATTTCACCTTCTATATTTGGTTACATGTTTAATTTCTCCACTTGGGGGTATTTTCTTCTCTCTTCCTTGATTTATATGCTTATTTAAACATTCATCATTTATATGTTTACCTTTTCCTTTGCTTATATTATCCACTTTATTTTCTCATTTACCTACTATTTTTCCACTTAACTTTGTTCTTAGTTATGCTCACTTTTCCTTTTGATCTTATCTACTCATAATTTTATGGTCCATACCTTACCACTTTAGTTTCTCATGTTGTATTGTTATCTTCCATTATATTCTTGTTAAATACATTCATACTTTAACTATGAAACTTTGCTTATGATTCTTAGGTTTTTCCACATATATGATCATGCTTATTCTCATAAAATCTACCATAGCTAGAACATATGCCTATGTTTTATATTTATCCTATATTCATATTTTATATTCTTAGAGTTACCTCTACATTGGAGGTATTGTGCCTTCCCAATTCCACATTATATTTTTATTGACATATCTCTACATTGGGGGTATTGTTCCTTCCCCTATATTTTTTCCTACACTACCTTATTATTCTTCTATAGCTAACTCTTTAGATTGTGGGTAACTTGACTTCCCAACTCTAATATCACTCCTTACTATTTTAAATTGGTGGTATTGCACCTTCCCCTCTCTCACCTTGAGATTACATTCTTAGACTCATGACACCACTATGGTCCTATTATCTTACCTTAACCATTGTGTGCTCATACTCATGAATGCTATATTGGGGGAATGCTCCCATACTAGCACCCAATGCACCTACATGGGTGTTCTTGACCATTGAGGGCCAAATCATCATTTTTATTTGCTAATATTAGGGGTAATCATATGCCTTGATATTCATCTCCAACTCATATAATTTTAATGCCTTATATTTCTAGATACTTTAATTTTTTGTAGCATGGTGTATTATATTTATGATAGTTACTACTTTACATTATTTGCATTCTTGGATTATATTTATATTTGCTATACTATCTTTGCTTCTCCTTCAATTCCTTGCATCCTATAAATACAACCAATTATAGAGGAGGATATCTTGTCACTAACACTCTTATGTTGATATTGAATGTAATTACATGTACCTATGCAAATATTCATCACCGTTTCTAGAGAAATATTCATCACATAGTGTGGGATTTCTCAATATTCCGCATGGAAACACATTATACCACTTTCTACGTAGGTAGAATTTCTTAACCCTATCTTCTCATTTGCACTTTCAAACTTCTAAGATAATTAAGAAAGTTTATATTTTGTGTCTATTTTATTTGTGAGACATAGCTACTTATTGCACACTCTTTCTCTATTTTTTTGGTTCCCATGGAGCACACACATGAAGGAAACTAACACATAGAGATATCTAGTGGGTCCAATTAATTTAAATATGGGATTAGTGACATTTTTATGTATAAGTATTTAATTTGATGTATGTTTTGAGGGCTCACTTCCTTTGAAATATATGATCATTTTAGGATTCACATGCACCTAAAAGTGGGAAAAAATGTAACAATTTTTTTTGCATAACCATGCCTATTCCCATTTAGTTGTGGTCTCATTTTGAGAGAATACCTTAATGCAATTCCATATAAAAAATGAATCACTCTTGTAAAAATTTGGGCTCACTCCCATGAATATCACTCATTACTATTTACACATTCTCCAACACTTGGATCCACCTTATCCATATCCACACATATTTCCACATATTTAACATTTATTATGCCTACTATTGTAGCCCATTTCTAGATAGCTACTTTGCACCTTGATCCTATGAATCCATTGTCTTAAGTCAATCCTATGAGTTTGGAATCAATATTGCATCCACATATCTAATCCATAAAATAAAATAAATTTCTAAAATTTGGTTGACTCCCACTCATTCCTTTCATGAGCTAAATTAGTATTTTTTTGCATGATTATTGCTATGTTGGGGTATTTAAAGATAGTGATGTTAAAATTTACCCATTTTTTTTGTAAAAATGTTTGTTACATTAGAAAAATTATATTGGGAGTTTAAATAACATAGAAGAGCTTTTGTTTGGGGAAAATCTATATTCCCCATATAGGTTTCACTAAAGGTTGGAAGGGGTTCCCTCCCAAATCACACCATCAAACAACCTTTGTATACAATATTGCACTTTCATGTACCCTTAGGTATATTGAAAATGTTGAAGTCAATGCAAAGACTCATAGAAACAATTTTTTTTAAAAACCTTCCACACACAAGAGAGAAGAAACAAATAATGTTATGCTTCCAATCATGATACAATATTTGTAATGTAGAAATGAACCCTTGCTTATATAGGCAATATGAGAGATAGGTGTTGCAAGTATGTGTAGTTGGTGTTGTCATTTGATGTCAACAAGCTTTGGTGTTGTCATTGGTGTCAACTGTATGAGAAAAATATTATTGCAAGAGTGTGAGCAATTGGTATTGAGTTGATGTTGTCTCTAATGATGCTTTGATTAGTTGCATTATGTTGTAATTAACCTTTAGTTTGCTTTGATAAGCTTCTATCTATGGATGTATGGTTGAGTTTCTATGTTGTAGTTAGCTTGGTGATGATGAGGAAGTGCTGAAGATGTTGAGGATATGTCTCTGGTGCTTGGTTTCCAAGTGCTTTTGAGAAAATTTGAATAAAAAGAGTAAACAATGTGTTGTAGTGGTGTTCTCTATTACAAAGTAGCATTCTGATTTCACTCCACATTTCTTCTATGTTGAAGATCTTCTTGTGTGGTTTGGATATGTTGATCAGAGGTTTTCAGAGGTGTTTCATCTAAATTTTGGTGTGCTAGATCGTTGTACAGAGGAAGGTGTGTTCACCAGTGTGTGAACTATGTATTATAGAGGTGTCTAGGAGAAATGGTTTCGCTCCATATTTCTTTGTAGAATGGTTTCAGGTCTTACAGATCTGCAAGGAGGCTAATAGTGTTTGCATATTTCTTTAGTTGAAGTTGTTTGAGGTTTAGTGCTTTAGAAGTCAGTTTCTTGAGTTGTAGTGTATGCCAGAATTATTTGAGTGTACCAGTGTGTACATTCTTTAGGTGAAAGTTGTTGCGAAGGAATTTGTTGGATTTTAGGGTATTTTTGGAATATTCTAGATTATGTTCAAGTGAAATTTTTTATTCATGAGTTGCTTTTAGATCAAAGGAAGCATGCACTTAATTTTTTAATGGTGTTTATACAGGTTCAACCGACCTTGGGTGTTTACACTAATTGCAGAGTTTCTTTGGTGTTTGTGGAAGAATTGTGTGGTGTGTATGAGTGGATTTGGGTCTGAGTTAAGGCGTGTTGTGGTCCACCTTCATTCCTTTCCATTGTGGTTATGTTTTGGTGTCGACGTAATTTGAATTTGCACGATTGAGGTGTGTAGCTGACCTTGGAGAATGTTTTCAAGGTTGAAGATGGTATAAATATGTCTTGACTTGTTGAGGGATGATAAGATAGATGTATGTGATGTGAATGATGTAAATTGTAGAGTTGTGAGGTGAAAATTTGTGTAGTACAGTGCAAGATTTCATGTGTTATATTACTAGATGTAGTAAGTAGAAGGTGTCTACAATCTTCAATAAGACTGCAAAGGTGTTAGCGATGTTGAGGGGGAACTTTTTGTTGCATTGAGATGGATTTCTCACTGTAACATTCTTCTCTATCTTATTTTCTATTTTGGTAGTGAGCCTTTCTTTCTTCTGGGTAGTGAGCTCTTTGTAACTAGTATTGATATTACTTTATATTGTGAGCTAATCCTCACAACGGTTTTCCCTTCTTGGGTTTTCCACGTAAATCTAGCTTTTTGCATGGTGCTTCTTTGGTTATGTTTCTATTATATGATTTTATGATAAATCATTTTAACAGATTAACCTGAGTTAATTGAATTAATGTGGATCTGAATTTTTGTGAGGGTTTTGAAGTTTTAAGGTACAACTAATTCACCCCCCTCTCAATTGTCTTGTGCATTCAATGCAATTCCTATCAGAGCAAGGTTCCTTGGAAAAAAGCTTAATCGCTTGAGGTAGATTTGGGATGGTGCACAAGAAAGATGTTCCTTTATTTGATGGATCATATTATGCATTCTAAAAGACAAGGATGAAAGTTTTTCTAGTTTCTCTTGGAATTGAAATTTGGAAGTCTGTTGAGACTGGATATACTATACCTGCAAATGGTCCAAGCACAAATAATGAGATCAAGGTCTATGAAAATAATGGTAAAGCAAGGTATGATCTCTTAAGTGGTCTTGCTAATTCTAAATTATTGAAAGTTATGAATCTTAAAAATGCTAGAGAAATTTGGGTAAAATTAGAAAATATTTATGGAGATGACAAGGTCAAACAAGCTAAGATGTAGAACCTGAAGATCATATTTGAGAACCTGGGAATGTATGAAGATGGAAACATTAGAAGCTACATGCAGAAGGTGGATGAAGTTGTTAGTTCCATCAAAGGTCTTGGTGGAAAACTTAAAGAACAAGAAGTGGTAAAGAAGGTACTTAGAACTCTTCCTAAATCTTATAGTCATAAAGTTTCTGCTATTTAAGAATCTCAATATTTGAGTAGATATACTAGAGATTAGTTGTATGGCTCCTTAAATACCTTTAAAATGAGAGAATTTGGTCCAAGCAATGTAAAACTTGAGACTGCTTTTAAGGCTAGCAAATCAGAGAAGTTTGTGGAATCAGATCAAGAGGATCTTGATGATATAGAAGCTAAATTTGTGAGAAGAATGAAAAAGGGTATTGGAAATTATAGAGGTAAGTTACCTTTCAAATTTTTTAGCTGTGGAAAGATATGTCATTATGCTTCAAGATGTTCAAATAGTGCTTTGAATGACAAAAATAAGGAGAACAAAGGTAAGATGATTAAGAAAAGTTATTATGTTAGAGAAGATGCTAGTATATTTGATTATGGGGATGATGAGGATGGTGAATGCTTGTTCATGGATTTAAAAGATGAAACTAGTTCTACTAACTCTAAGAGATGTGTGAAGGAAAGTGCTTCAGAAACAAGTGCTAATATTGAAGGCACTTTGGTGTCTACTTTTCATGAGCTAGACAAGAAAAGAACTACTAGATCATTGAAAATGGATGTTCTAATCATATGACCGGTGACTAGAGTAAGTTTGTTAAACTTGAAAAATATGGAGGACTAGTTAGGTTTGGTGATGATACATCTACTAAGATATGTGGAAAAGGTTCAATTAGTTTTGATGGCAAGTATAATACTGATGATGTTCTCTATGTTAAGGGTTTAAGACATAACCTCTTGAGTGTTGGAAAAATGTGTAGCAAGGGATACAATCTTATGTTTTAGGATGATGTTTGTGAGATTAGAAAAGGATCCAAAACTATGGTTGCTTGTGGAAGAAGGACAAATGGAAATGTTTATCAACTCAAAGGTGCTGATGGTTGTTATTTCATGAATCAGATCAATGAGAGTTGGCTATGGCATAGAAGAATGTGTCACATCAATTTTGATATCCTAGTGAGAATAAGTTCAGTTCAAGCTATGAGAGATCTTCCAAAGATTACAAAGCCTATCATCGCTGTCTGTAAGGAATGTCGAGTTGGAAACCAAGCAAGAAGAAGTTTCAAAGTCAAAGAACAATCTTATATCGAGCCATTGGAATTGGTGCATACAAATCTTTGTGGTCCTACTAGAGTGAGAATTCTTCAAGGTGATAGGTATTTCATGCTATTGATTGATGATTATTCTAGAATGACATGGGTTACTTTCCTCAAAGAAAAATTAGAAGCTTTGGATAAGTTTAAAGCATTCAAAGTTATGGTTGAGAATGAAATGGATATGAAAATCAAATTCTTGATATCTGGAAGAGGTGGAGAGTTCACCTCCAATGAGTTCAATATCTTTTGTGAGAATCATGGAATAAAGAGGCATTTATTTTCCCCCAGGACTCCTCAACAGAATTGAGTGGTTGAAAGAAAAAATAGGACTATTCAAGAAGCTGTAAGGAAAATGATGAAAGAAGAAAATCTACCGGAAGTCTATTGGAGAGAAGCAATTCATACTACTATTTACATACTTAATAGAGTGCAAGAAAGAGAAAACAACACAAAGACTCCCTATGAGCTATGGTATGGAAGGATTCCTACTGTCAAATACTTTAGAGTGTTTGGAAGCAAATACTATATTAGAAGAGATGAATAAATTTAGAATAGTTTGATGCAAGGTCTGATCATGAAGGTATCTTCCTTGGATATTCTACTAAAAACAAAGCTTACCGATTCTACAACAAGAGGCTAAGAAATATTTTTGAGAGTGCAAGTGTCAAGGTTAATGAATACCTACAAAATAATTCAGTGGTGATAGATGGATACAAATCAGATGAGTCTTCTTATAGAGAAGAATAAAAATCTAAGGAAAAAGAAGTGCAGACTAAAGAGGAAGAAGCTTCAAAAAAGATTCCTAAAAATCTTCAGTATGTGCAGAAGAATATTTTTGAAGAATAGATCACTGGTGATAAGAGAAAAGGTGTACTAACAAGAAGGAAAGCTGCTGAAGAATAGGTAAATCTATGTTTACTTTTTGAAGTTGAACCTAAAACAGTGATTGAAGCATGCAAGGATGAGTATTGGATCAAGGCTATGGAAGAATTATTATTGTAGATTAAGAAGAACCAAACTTGGGAACTTGTCCCAAGACCAACAAACAAGAATGCGATTGGAACTAAGTGGGTATTCCAAAACAAACTGAATGAGAGTGGAGAAGTAGTAAGAAACACGACAAAGCTTGTGTGTAAAGGCTACTCACAAGTAGAAGGAATAGACTTTGAGGAGACATTTTCTCCAGTGGCAAGAATGGAAGCTATTAGGATGTTTTGGGTTTTTACAGAACACAAGGATTTCAAAGTATATCAAATGAATGTGAAGTCCGCTTTCTTGAATGGAGAATTGGAAGAAGTATACAAAGAACAATTGAAAGGATTTCAATTATCAAATAAACTGGATATGGTCTATAGATTGAAGAAGGCATTATATGGATTGAAGCAAGCTCCCCGAGATTGGTATGCAAGGTTAGATAGGTACTTACTACATCAAGGATTCAATAAAGGTATTGCAAATAGAAATATTTACTTCAAAGTTGGAAAATATCAAATCTTGATTGTGATTGTGTATGTTGATGAAATAATTTTTGGAGGAAATGAAGCTATGTGTAAAAAATTTACATAAGAGATGCATAAAGAATTTGAAATGTCAATGTTTGGGGAGATGAATTTCTTCCTTGGGTTACAAATCAATCAAACAGATAAATGTATTTTCATTTCACAATCAAAGTATGTTAAGTAAATGTTGAAGAAGTTTGGAATGTAAGATTCTTAATTAGTATGTACCCATATGGTTACTGGTTGAAAGATGAGCAAGAATGATGAATCCTCTAAGGCTGATCAAAGCAAGTATAGATCAATGCTCGAAGGACTGTTATATCTAACTACTACTAGACCATATATCATGCATGCAATCTATCTTGTGGCTAGATTTCAAGAAGATCCTAGAGAGTCACATGTTGTAGTAGTGAAGATGATATTTAGATACTTAAAGGGCAATCTAGATCATGGCTTGTGGTATACAAATGATACTAAATTTACTTTGAGTGCTTACAATGATACAGATTGGGGTGGTTGTGTAGATGACAAGAAAAGTACAAGTGGTAGTGCATTCTTTCTTGGATGTAGATTGGTGTCATGGCTAAGAAAGAAACAAGATTCAACATCCTTATCTATTGCATAGGTAGAATACATTGCAGGAACATCTTGCTACACACAAGTGTTGTGGATGAGGTAAATATTAAAGGATATCAAAGTTGTATAGGATGAACCAATTTCTATCTTTTTTGATAATATAAGTGCTATCAATATATCAAAGAATTTGGTAATGTACTAAAGAACAAAGCATATCTCAACCCGGTATCACTTTTTGAGAGAGAAGGTTGTAGAGAATGAAGTGAAGCTTGAATATGTTCATACAAAGGATTAGGTTGATGATATATTTACTAAGGCTCTTCCTAAGGATACTTTTGAGTATCTCTGGGAGAAGTTGGGGGTTATTACCCCTCCTTCCTTGAACTAGATGCATAAGGAGATACATTAGTCTAGTGGATCTCAAGATTCATTCTTTGGTCTAGATTGATGTTGCTGGCTACCTCTCAGGGGGAGTAGGTAGTGGCATTATTGGTTGTTGCAGTTAGGATGAGTGAGTGTTGTTATTGTGTAGTGGTTGCTGATTGATGTAGTATGGTGTGCTCGTAAGGGGGAGTATGTAGAGCAGTTTAATATCAATGGGAGATATGAAAATATCTTGCTCTTTTCCATTGATTTCAAAGGAGGAGAATGAGTCATGAGGATATGAGGTGAGCTAGTTGACAAAGGGAGAAAAGAGATAATGAGTTGGTATGGAGTAGAATATTGAGGATTAGAGCTGTTGTGTTTATTGTTGATGGTTTTTCACATCATGTGTTGCCATCAATGACAAAGGGGGAGATTGTTGCAAGTATGTGCAATTGGTATTGTCATTGATGTCAACAAGATTTAGTGTTGTCATTGGTGTCATTTGTATGAGTAGGAGATTGTTGCAAGAGTATGATAAATTGCTATTGAGTTAATGTTATCTCTAATGATGCTTTGATTAGTTGCATTATGTTGTCATTAGTAAGCTACTGGTGTCAACCTATAGTGTTGCTTTGATAAGTTTTTTTCTATGGATGTATGGTTGAGTTGCTATTTGTAGTTGGCTTGGTGATGATGAGGAAGTGCTGAAGATGTTGAGAGTATGTCTCTGGTGCTTGGTTTCCAAGTGCTTTTGAGAGAAAATGAATAAAAAGAGGAAATTATGTGTTGTAGAGTAGTGTTTTGGATTTGCTTCACATTTATTGTATGTTGAAGATCTTCTTGTGAGGTTTGGATATGTTGATCATAGGTGTTCAGAGGTTTTGCATCCAAAATTTGGTGTGATGGATCATTGTGTAGAGGAAGGTGTGTTCACCAGTGTGTGAACTATGTATTACAAAGGTGTCTAGGAGAAATGTTTTTTCTCCACATTTCTCCACATAATGGTTTCAAGTCTTGCACATCTAAAAGGGTTCTAATAGTGTTTGTATCTTCTTCAATTGAAATTGTTTGAGGTTTGGTGCTTTAGAAGTCAATTTCTTGAGTTGTGGTGTATGGAAAAATTATTTGAGTGTACTAGGTGTGTACATTATTCAAGTGAAAGTTGTGAAGGAATTTCTTGGATTTCAAGGTGTCTGTGGAATATTATAGATTGTGTTCAAGTGACATTTGTTGTATGTGAGTTGCTTTTGGATCAAAGGAAGCGTGTACTTAATTGTTTACTGGTGTTTACATGGGTTCGGTTGACCTTAAGTGTTTACACTAATTGTGGAGTTGCTTTGGTGTTTGTGGAAGCATGGTGTGGAATCTATGAGTGGATTTGGGTTCACGTTAAGGTGTGTTGTGGTCCACCTTCATTCCTTTCCACCATGAGAATTTTTTGGTGTTAACCTAATTTTAATTTACATGGTTGAGGTGCATAGACAACCTTGGAGAATGTTTTCAAGTTTAAAGATTGTATAAATATATGTTGAGTTGTTGAGGGATGATAAGATATATTTGTGTGCTGTTAATTGAAGAGTTGTGAGGTACAAATTTGTGTAGTGTAGTGCAAGATTTCATGTGTTGGATTACTGGATGTAGTGGGTAGAAGGTGTCTACAATCTTCAATAAGACTGTGAAGGTGTTAATGATGTTGTGGTGGACTTTTCTATTGCATTTAGATGGATTTCTCACCGTAACATTCTTCTCTATCTTCTTTTCTATTATGGTAGCGAGTCTTTCTTTCTTTTGGGTAGTGAGCCCTCTGGCAGTGAGCCCTTTGTAACTAGTGTTGATATTACTTTATATTGTGAGCTAATCCTCATTGTGCTTTTTCCCTTCTTGGGTTTTCCACGTAAATTTGGTGTTTCTTTGTGCATGACATTGCCTTGGTTATATTTCTATTATATGCTTTCATGATAAGTCATTTTAATAGATTAAGGGTTAATTTAATTAATGTGGATCTGAATGTTTCTCAGGGTTTTGAAGTTTTAAGGTACAACTAATTCATCCCCCTCTTAGTTGTCTTATGCCTTCAACAATAGGAAAATCTATAATTATGAAAAGTGTCATAATCATATGACATGAGACACAAAAAAGGATAAGTATCCTAAGTGTACCTTAATAGTGATCTAAGTAAGCTTAACAACCTATGTGTGAATAGGTCCTAGAAAGGAATTGGTTAGGGAAATAACCTCATTTACACTAGCACCCCCCTTTAAGTGCAACTTAGGGAGAAAAAATAGATGTAGAGATGCAAATATAGGATCCCAAAAAAAGACTTGCTAAGGTACCCATATATAAAAAATCTGTTAAAAATGAAGAGAAGGAGAAAACCATGTGAGAAAAATCCTCTCCAAAAGAAAAAAATGTGAAGAAAACATGAAAAAGTGAAGGAAGGAAGATGCAAAGAACCCCAAGGATAACTTACTTCATCCCAAGTATTGATCACAACTAAAGATAATGAGCTGATGTCATAAGCTTAGTGAATATGTTCATAACTTGCTCCTCAATAGGAAATTATTGCAAGATGAGAATTCAATCTTGACTAAGTTGCCTAATGAAGTACATGTGGATCTCAATATTATTAGGTTGTTTATGTTCCATTGGGTTGTGTGAAATGTGAATGTATCTTTGATTGTCATACTAAAGAGTGGAGGAATGATCACAAGGAAATTTTAACTTAGTCATCAATTGTCAAAGCTAAATAATTTCTTGGAAAGCCAAAATGAAAACTCAATGCTCAACCTTTATCAACGATAATACAATAGATATATACTTCTTGCAATACCATACAATCAAACAAAACCAAGGTAGAAGAGAAAACCAAAAGTAGACTTTTGATCATCAACATTACCAACCTAGTATTAGTTGGTGATGCCCATAATATTAGAAGTTCCTAATATGTAACAAATTAATAAATAAGATATCCCTAGATGTAACTTAATATACATTTGGATGCCTTATAGTGGCTCACATGAGGCTTCCAAGATAAATAAAATACAATTCCAATTGCAAATAAAATATCAGAATGACTATGTGTCAAGTACAAAAGACTACCAAACAAATATCATACAAAGTAGCATCAATTGTGGGAGTAGTGCAACTAGTAGAAATTACAATACCTAACTAAAGAGTTGTGGGGGAAAGCTTGTAATTATCCATAAATATCTAAATCAAATCAAGAGCATACCTTTGCTAGAAAACAATATTCCCTTAGAATTTTGGTAAACTTGAAGGCCAAGATCGACCATATCAAATTTCTCCATCAATGCTCATAAGACACTCTATATAATAGAAGTGGAACTTCTTATGAGAATCAAATCATCCAAATTTAACACAAGAATCAAAATATCATCTCCATGTCTCTAAATAAAAATTGTAGGATTGGAATTGCAACATGTGAAGCCAAAAGAAAGTAAGAGTCTCTCTATCCCCTCATACCGAGATTGGGGGGATTGTTTGAGACCATATAATGAATGGTGAATCCTAAAAATAGGGGAATGTTCCTACACCAAACTAGGAGGCTACTCCATGTAGATATCCTCATAAATATCACTATGCAAGAAGGCAGTCTTCACATCCATCTAAAAAAATGATCATCTTTAATATGTAGCTAATGAAATTACAAGAAAAATGGAATCTATATTGGTGATAGAAGAAAATGTATTAGAATATCAATATCCTACCCTTGCGAAAACTATTATCAATAAGATGTTCCTTGCACTTGTCAAAGAACAATCTATTTCATATTTGGTGTGATACACCCACTTGCATGGAATCAACTTTCTTCCCTTGGGAAAAGGAAAAATATCCCATGTATAATTCCCAATCAAGGAGGAATATCCCTCAACCATAATTATTGCAATCAGGAATACATGTAGCATCTAAAAAATTATGAGGATCATTTTAAAGTCCATGACTCAAAAGACTAATTATTGAAGTCTATGAATTAGTATAATGAGTATCTATGGGATCACCATCAAGAGTTCCAAAATCCTCAAGATTGGTGTGGTTCTAATGAGGAAAAAACTATTCACCAAGAGGAGGTAGATTAGGGCCATCATTTGAATCACCCTTAAGAAGAAAAACATCCATCTATGTGAAGGACTCATCAAACTATACATCTTATCAAAAGTAGACATATTGAGTAAGATGATCAAACAACCTATATACCTTCACATCCTCATAATTGACAACAAAAATCAAAAGTTGACTCTTCTTCACCATTTCCTTGCACTGACCATCTAGAATGAATTCCCAAGCCTCACAACCAAATATTTTGAATAATGAAAAATTATTATTGACATGGAACCAAGCCTCCTTCAGAGTCATATTCTACACTACCTTGTGTGGAATATGGTTCTAAATTTAGTTGGCACAATTTACTTCTTTATCCAAAAAGGTTGAATCCATGGACCTAGTCTAAATCATACAATTGGCCATATTCTATAAAGTCCTGTTCTTCCTCTCAACTAAACCATTCTAATAAGGAGTGTAAGTGACCATGTGCTAATGTTGAATACCATTCTCACTACAAATATTGAAATGATTGGTTCACATACTCTCCCCATTATCTGTGCATATCCATTGAAGATAAATACATGATTGCTTCTTAATAAATTATTTGAAGTTATTAAAAATGGTTAGAACATAACTCTTGTATTTAATAAATTACTCCCATGTGTTTCATGATAAGCCATCAATAAAGTTGAGCACATACTTTCCCTTTAAAAAATAAAGGAGTACAAAATGACATAAGATCACCATGAACCAACTCTAGGGTATCTTAGCATGAGTGGCCTTACCCTTATGAAAGAGATCTTTTTTTTTCTTTTCCAAAAACATAAACTCAAAAATACCTCTAGACACAAAATCCTAAGAGAACCAACCACAAAATTATATGTGCTCAACTACTAAAGATACCTATAATTCAAAAGAACAAAATTCATGCCAAATCCTTCTAAATGAACCAACATGTGCTATAATATATTCGTCAATGAAGAATCAGATTTGTTAAATATATACAAATGAGCCTCATGATTATCTATCCTTGAAGAAAATAACTTCTTAGTATCTTGTATTTTTCAAATAACCATGTCATGGGGAATAAAATTAAGTGTCTTCCCGTCCTAGAATGTCAAATTAGGTAAATTGAGAGAAGATTGGAAAAAATAGAACCATTTTGCAACTAGATGGTGTCTTTCCCCCAAATAAAAATTTGCAAAGAGTTACCCACTCCAATTTGAGAAGTAATACTATTAGAAAGAGGCTCAAATAGACCATGTGAATTGGTCATGCAATGTGAAGTACTTGAGTCAAGTATCTAGTTATATGTAAATGAGTGCAAACCTTGTACAACAAGATCTTTCCTTTGACTATGGAAGAACACTTTGGAAGAGAAATATATTTCATGTCATCATCCATGCCTCTAACCTCTTAAAATAATTAGCCTCACCATGACCATCCATGCTAGAAAAATTGCAAGTACCACACATCTTCTTCTTCATCTTGGAGGAAGACTCACCAGACTTGGAAGAAGTGGAAAGGAAGAACTAGGGGGTTTTCTTCTACTCTAGTTTGGAGAGAGACTCACTACCTAAAGGAGATATTATCTTAGGATTATCCTTGTTCATTCCTTTACCCTTTAAGTGTTGAAACATCAAATCTTGGACCTTAGAACTAGGAAGTGCATTCATTTGATTTGACTTGGTATATTCCCTATTAAGACATTTGTAAAAAAATTCAATGATAGGAATCTTAAATTATTTTCCAAAAGAATCCATAGTAGATTAGAAAGTAGATGAAAACACTTGAAATGGACCCTTCAATTTTGATAGAATCAAGAAGACAAATTCTTTATTAGTTTTACCATGTCCACAACCTTTCAATTATGATAAAATAAATTTAAAATTTGTAAGAAAATCCTAATGGTTAAAAAATTATTTGGAGAGAGTGATGTCAAATCTACCTCAGGTTACAAGATTTAAAACTCATTAAATGTACCATGCAATCCATCAAGTTTGTCCCAAACTTGCTTAGGTGTCGTACACTTTGTAATGTGAAATAAAAAATTATCAGATACATGCAATCTCATGAACCCTATAGGCTTAATTTAATTTATTCCTATAAAAAATAATAATTTGTTAATGAATTCATGTGGTTTTTCAATTAAATTTTTTCAAACTCTCTTAGATTGCAATAAGTTTCTCATTTTAAATTTTCATGTATGATAGTCGTGTGGAGTTGAGAGATCAATAGTCCAAGGTTCCACCATAAATAAAAAAATACCATGAGATAAAAGACAAAAGGGCACTTAAATCATGCCTTACACCCCCAAAATGTATTAATTACGTAATTGCAGTCCCCTAATAAAATATAATGACCATTTTTAAAAATTTGTACAATTGACAAGATTAAATGTATTTTTTATAACACATGATGATTTTTACTATTTTTTGAAAAAGCTTGCCAAAAATGAAAATAAAGGTTACAATCATATTTCTTGCAATTTATTAAGATTTTTTTTAAAAAAAATTCAACTCCATTTGTAAAAGTTATGCCTATCATAAAAAATAAATGCAAATGTACCTTCAAGGTGAGAAATTAGGTATTTGGAAAAAATATGGAAAATTTACCTTTAGTACTACAAAGTACATAGAAGCAACTTTCTAGTGCCTATTTGAATGCAAAAAAATCTTTTTGGCTGAAATTTATGCCCCATCAATAAAATCAGCTCTAGGAAGGCAAAATAAACACCCCTAACCATTATTTAGATGGCCCATGAGTGAAACTACTTGGTTGAGTGATGCTATAGTTCTTTCAAGATGATGAAGGTGTTATAGAGAATGGTTGATTACAAGAGTGAAAAGGTGGAGAAACCCATTGGTGGAGGTGGCTTGATTGAGCAATGCAAATAGAGGATGCATGAAGCACTATTTGAATATATTTTGGTATTTCCTTAGTGCTTAGTGTCTATGTTTGATGCCAAATAAAGAATTGTCATATAATCTTTAAATTGTGAACCATTGAATACATATTCAATAACCCTTCCATGTAGCTACAAACTTATAGCTTAGGTACCATCCCCTAGTGTACAATATGCAAGGTATGGAGTTTTTGTACCCTATGATAATTTTTAAAAATAAAAATAAAAACTTTAAATTTTTTTAAAAAGTGGCATAGCCACAAACTTTTATTACTAAAAAAAGAGTAGTACATAGAACGATATGGCAGTGAAAGAACAAAAATTGCCATAGTGATATTTTGTAGAAATCTAAAGCACGAGTGATTACATAGAAAAACCCATTCACCGAGAAAAAATAACACCCTGTCATTGGGTTAACAAGTATTACATTGTATTCATGAAGCAAAAAAGGTTGATACAATATGACCAAATGACTATAAGAAGGAACAACCAAAAACCCTGACATGAGAACCAGGGAGCCAAGTTGAAGAAGCTCCATTAAAGAAGCAACCAAGTAGAGGATGGAAAAATTCGAGCATCAAACAAAAGTAGTGGCATAATCCTGATGCCGAACAAAAGAAAGAACCTGCAACATAATTTAAACTGAGCTAGGCCAAAGGATAAAACAAAAAATTGCTAAAAGTTCCAAATAAAGATGACGCAAAGGAGATACAAAATCTACTTGGAGAACTAAACTAGCCAGAGGCCAAATGTTGGGAATGTGCTAATAGCATTGGTGCACCGAAAACCACTATAGGGTTTGCAAAATTGACAATCTCCCATTGATAAAGCATTGAGAACCATGAAAATACCAAAATGGGGTTACCAAGAGTTAAGAATAAATTCCACTTTCCTTCGAGGACTCCAAATTTGTAGGTGGAGGAAAGTATGCCATAGAATGGGGTTCCACCAAGGTATGTCAAATTAAAAATTGCACCGCATCAAAGAGGTCCAGAAGCAAATTTGAAATTGTGTGACCCAATCTTGGTTTGAGCCCATGAAGATTTCTGATGAATCGTATGAGTAATCATCCAACAAGCCATGAGCCATCGAGCTTAAGAGAGCTGAGATTGAACAATTAGAGTGGATGAATTGGCGACAAAGAATACCTCCCACAATGTTAGATCCATTTAAAATATCATAATCCTCAAGAGAATTATGTAATGAAGAAAGAGGAAAGACATGAGGAAGAATGTAAAAACCAGCTAGAAATTTAACCATCTCACTGCACCAAAGAACATTTGTTAAATTAGAAACAAAATGAGATGCTACCTCATGAGAGAGTGACATGGAATGAAATTCTAACCAATCATTCCCCAAAATAGTTTTGATTGCATCCTCCACTAGTTTGCATTCTAAAATGCAAGTTCGAGTCAATTTTTCAATAGAGAATGGCCTTGCATCCCTTAGTTCATGTTATCTTGGCAGAAACACAACCCTGAAAGAATTCTACATTGTGTCTTTTGCAAGAAACAAGAGAAATACGAAGACAAAAAACCAAAGATAATACATAAATAGCACCATCGCATGCTAGGAGTCGTACGGTGCAAGTAAGATAATAATTGCTAGTTTAATCTTACTGCATCAAAAGGTGGTGCACAAATGACATCAAATGCCAATACTATTATGCCATTATATAGAATAATAAATACAAGCTATTTGTCAGAATACTGCTCTTTGAAGACCTCACCATACCAAATAGTACAATTTTGAAGCATTGATAAGATATGAAGATCATGAGATCCACATAACACATGAGCCCAATGTTTATTGGCAGCCCACGTACATCCAGACTTTCCCAGATTTCGTGGGAAAGGAGCATGTTAAAAAGACATTCACACAAGCGACAAGTACCAAAGAAGTGGTAGTAAATATGAGTCAATTAATGATATTGCCATATCAAATATCTCTGCAATTTTCTAATTTGGCGATGATGCTAGAAATGGAATATATGTCCAAAGAAAATGGGAATGTTTCCCAAAATTGGAGACAAGAATATAGCCATTTTGCCACTAAATCTTGATCTTGGGAATGAAGAATGACCAGTACTGCAACAATATTCCCAAGAATGATAATTTTGAAATGCATCGCCAAAGCTCCCACACACTAACTGAACAAAGGGAATAAATCCCTATGTGCAATTAATATGGAGGAGGGCCCCGCAAAAATACCATAGAATCAAAGGTGAAGATTTCCATATATTTGAGCCAACAAGGCCACTACATTATAGTTAAGTATACATCCTTCAAGGCCACGAAATTGTGGTTAGGCCAAAATTGCCACATATGCGACCCTTTAGGCCACAATATCATGCTTGAACCACATTACCAAATATTTCCCAATATATCAAAACACATAAAAATGAATCCATATTCATACCTAACCGAACAAAATCATTAGTTTAGGCCGAAAACCAAAATGAATGTATAAGATCTGTGGCATGATCATATGGCCAAGAATCAATTAGGAAAAAAATTATAAAATCATGAATTTACTAAAATCAAATATTCTTGATATGAAAGAATTTTTAAATACATATTTTCATCAATGGCTTTGTTTGCTAGATGATCTGCTTGTTTATTAGCTTCGCTATAACAATGCATTACTTCATAAGAAGAAAATTTTCTCAGGAGATGACAAATATGAGAAGCAAGATAATTCAAATGCCAAGTATCTGAGTAACCCTTTAAAACTGTAGACACCACAACCATGGAATCTCCTTAAATTTGAATATGAGGAATAGATAAATCAATTGATAGTTTCAAACCCATCCTTAGAGCATTAAATTCTGTAACATTATTAGTGCCTTTTGGGAGACTTGAGCAAATTGCACCAATGAAATTACCTTGGCAGTCCCTTAGGATTGAGGTAGCCCCTGATTTTCCAGGGTTTTCTCCAGAAGCCCCATCAAAATTGATTTTGATGTAATCCTTAGGTGGTGGTAACCATTTGATGACAGATCTATTCACAGGAGGATTTTTATTCATGATAGATCCCACACTAGGAATCTTGAGGAGAGACCAATTCTTAAGGATGAAAGAATCCCAAGAAGAGAATCATTTATTAGTAGATGCATTCTTATAGAGGCTTGACATTGCTGTTTCAAAGATGGAAATTTTGATTTTTTGGATGATTTGTCTCATAGAGAGTTGTTCTTTCCTAAAAATCCATCTATTTCTTTCAAGCCAGATGTTTCAAATGAGAATCAAAGGAGAAATTTCCCAAAGACAAGCGAACTTAGAGGTTCAATATAATCTAGGCCAACTCTGAAAATGATGGGAAATCATATTTTGGAAAGGAGAATGCCAACCCAATCTACACATTAATCATGTCCAACATTCATATGCAAACGGGCAGTTAATAAGAAGATGATCAATAGATTCAAAACAATTACCATGCATCACACAGGGGAAACCAAGAACTATTCCCAATCTATCAAGTCTCATGCTCGAAAGTATTTTGTCTTTGATTGCCAACCAACTGAAGGCACCTACCTTCGGAAGTACATTAGGACCCCAACAAAGGTGAGAAGTCCAAGGAGAGGGGACATCAGGGTATGTGCAGGATCTTGATGGGCCAAAAAGTGGCAATATGATGCGTATGTGGCTGACGATTTTTTTTACCAAAAATTGATGAAACGAAAAGGGTTTTAAAAGGAGATTCTCAGCTTTCCACCAATATAAATTATGCTTTACTTTGAATTTAATAAGTAATTGTTATTCATTTTCTATTTGAATTACGACTAAAGTCCTAATTGATAGGCTGAGTGAAAAACATCTATAACTTTCAAACGGTATCACATTTTTTGAATCCAAAATGTACGCCACATTCTATGCTTCACATACTATAGGATTAAAAAAAAAAATTGAATTTCATGAAATTTTGACCAAGGTGGTCAGACATACGAGTTTTTATATTTTTTAAAAGTTGTAATAAAAATTCATAATTAATTATTTACTTGAAAAAATTACAAAAAATATGCATCACATGACATGAGTCCTCTACTTATATCTAAAATATTATAAAAAAATATTATCATTTTATTGTGGTTAGGGTGGTTAGATAGACACCTACTTCTTATTTTTTCCCCGAAATTTAAGTACTCTGGATTGAAATTTCAAATTTTCACCAAATAGATTTTAAAAAACAAAACTAGTAGTTTAGAAACTACATTCAATTTGCTACAGATTCTATTCTTACATATTTTTGAAATAATAGAGATAACTTATTCAAATTTTTTGCGTCAAGTTCCCTAACTCTGATTTTTTTGAATTTTTTGCCACTTCAGGGCCTGCTTTTTCCATGATGATCCTGCATATACCTATCATTATTTTCCAAATAATTATAACCTTCTTTAATAGTATAATTTACCAATTTGGACCTTGTCCAACTTATTTCATCAGGTTTATCTAAAAAGATAATTTTCCTTTTTAAGAGTTCAGATTTGAGAGAGTCCTTCATGTGAGATGAGATTAGAAGGAAACTAAAGTCTTTCCATTTAAAAGAATCTAATGGGTCCTTCCGATCAATAAAAAAAGTCTTTCACTTTATCCCCCCAAATATTTTTCAGAGCATTCTCTATTTGGGACCAGTCTCCAAGAGATTTGAGGGGTTGATATCCATTCCACTCATCATCCCAAAAAAGAGCCTTCTCACCATTGTTAACTAGCCAAGAAAGGTGAGGAAGAATGACATGTCTACAAGCACATATAAAATTCCAAATTTTAAACCTAGGTGGAAGATTCCTTTGGGTGAAAATCCTTTCCTTTTCCATGGAATCCAAATATTTGTGATGAATGATTTGACACCATTTCTTATCTAGATTAGAGTACAATTGCCAAAATAATTTAGCACCAAGGGCTTTATTTTGTAAGAAAATGTCTCTTAAACCTACACCTCCTGAAGCTTTTGACTTGTAGACATTATCCCGGACAACTAAGGGAAGTTTCTTTTTTTGTGTGACATTTTCTGCCCAAAGGAAATTTATGAAGATTTTTTGAAGAGCTAGTCCTTTCTCATAAGGAAATTTCAATACTGACATTAAATAAATAGGTAAAGAATGTAGGACAACTTTTAATAAAACTAGTTTTCTTGCAAATGAAATCCATTTGGATTTCTAGAGGAGGATTCGATTGGAGGTGGAAGAAACAAGATTAACCCAAAAGTTATGTTTTTCTTTATTCGAGAAGAAGGGGATTCCTAGATATTTGCAAGGAAGTACCCCACTTTGAAAGCCCCAAAATTTTAAGAGCTTTGTTTTAACCAAGGGGTTCACATTAACTAAGAAGATCTTTGATTTATCAACATTGAAAGACTATCCTGATGCTGAACAATAATTTGAAAGAACTTTTTTGATTACTCTTGCTTCCTCTATAGATGCCTATCCAAAAAGAAGGGTATCATCCACAAAAAGGGAGTGCGAAATTGGAGTGGGAAAAGGATTCACAATGATGCCTTTCCACAATCGATTGTTTCTTGAAGCAATGATTGATATACTTAAACCTTCTGCCATGAAAATGAATAAGAAAGGTGAAAGGGGGTCTCCTTGCCTTATTCTCCTTGTAGGAGAAAATTCACCAATTAGAGAGCCATTTACCAAAATAGAAAATCTTGCACCAGATATACATGAAGAGATCCATTTGCACCAACTGTTTGCAAACCCAATTTTTTTTTGTACATCTAAGAGGAAATCCCATTCCACTTTGTCATAAGCTTTTTCCATATCCAGTTTTAGAATCATTGAAGGGGATTTGTCCTTTGTTACTGAATGTGATACTTCATGTGCTAATATTGACCCTTTAGGGGCATCATTTCCCAGGACAAATAGCCCTTGTTCAATTGAAATAATTGAGGGGATAATTTTTGCAAGTCTAAGAGCTATTGCCTTAGTGAAAATTTTAAAAATGGTTTTACATAGGGCAATAGGCCTAAAGTCCTTGAAAGACAAAGGCTTATAGTTTTTGGGAATGAGAGCAACCATAGTTGCATTAAATTTTTTTAGTATTTTTTAGTCCCTTCTTGATTCTTCCAAGGAAAGATAAATGTTTCTTCCAACAAAATCCCAACACTTATGAAAAAAAAAGCCATGAAGCCATCAGGGCCATAGGCCTTTTCAACAGACAAGGAGAAGAAAACACTTCTCACTTCCTCCATGGTGAATTCAACCATTAACATTTTGTTATGCTCCATATCCACTAGGGTGGGAATATTATCAAGAATAACATTGTTTTCCAAGGATTTGTTAGCTTTTATAGGGCTAACAAGTCCTTAAAAAAAGGAACTGCTGCAACTTCAATATCTTCATCTATTATTAAAGTATCCCTAGAAGTGGAAAGAATTGAATCAATCCTATTTGATTGTCTTCTTAGTTTCATAGAAGCATGAAAGAATTTAGTGTTTCTATCTCCTTCCCTTAACCAAATATCTCTCGATTTATGTCTCTAGTAACATTCTTCCCTAGCCAAAAGTTCATCTAATTCCACCTTTAAAGATTTATCCTTGTCATAAAGGGTTGAATCCATTCCATTTTTTTATCACTGCATATAGATTGGCCAATTTGAGTTCAGCTCTATATTTTTCAATGAAAATGTTCTTGAAACATGCTTTATTCCAATCCTTTATTTTCCCTTTGATAAAGTTAATTTTTTGTAAGGTTGGAACATGTGAGTGCCAGCCTCAAAAGGGCACTCAAACCACCAATCCTTAAGGAGAGGAATAAAATCCAGATCTCAGAACCACATTGGTTCAAATTTGAAATAACCCTTTTTAATCGGCTTGTTGTAAAAAGTTGACAAGGAAATTGGAAAGTGATCAAATCCAGGAAGAGTCAGAATTGATGAAGAAAACTCCCAAGGGGAAGCAAACCAATTATTAGATAGAAGGAACCAATCCAACCTTTCTGCAATTTGGGAGAAACCTCTATGCTTATTAGTCCATGTGAATCTTCCATTCTTTGGAGCACAATCATAGAGGCCATTATTAATAATAAAATGGTTAAAATCTTCCATAGCCTTAGATGGAGGAATGATGCCACCTATTTTCTCTGAGGGGCATCGAATTGCATTAAAATCACCTGACAAGATCTTCATATCATTTTTTAAAGGTGCTAATGTAGAAGAAAGTTGAGTCCATAATTGTTTTTTAGCAAAAGTTGCACAAGGGCCATAAATGTTGAAGATGAAGAAGACATTATTTGTTTTCAAGCAATTAACAGAGGCTTGGATCCAATTTTCCCTAATACAAAGCATTTTTACATTAACAGAAAATTTGTTCCAAAGAACTGCCGGGCCACTTGATGCACCTTGGGCTGGAGAGGAAATGAAATCCCAATTATGCCAAGTAACAAAGAAATTAGAAGCTGATTGAGATGATAATTTTGTTTCTTGTAAAAGAACAATGTTTGTATTAGTGCTCAAAATTTGATACTTTATAAAGTGTCATTTGTTAGGGGCGTTTAGGCCCCTAACATTCCAAGATAAGATTCTCATTTTTCTCAAGGGGAGATAATGTCTCCCATCATTTTTCTATTCAATTCAAAGATCTTATTCTCCACAACAAAATATAGCTGTCTCGATTGGGAAATTTTTTTAAATTTTTCTAGGCCTTTAAGTTTTTTCATGGCAGACCTTAGGTTTTTTTCAAGAGTCATTTGTATACCCACTGCCACCTCAATATTCATTTTTTCACTTTTAGATTTCCTTCCCCTTTTGTTATTGGGGGAAACTAGAATTTTAGCATCTGACTATGATAAAGGAGGAGGAGTAGAATCTTGGCCTACAGGAGAAGACTCATTAACAACCTTACTCAAAGCCATCAATTTTTAGAAGGGGGAACCCTTGTATCAGTATGTGAAATTGGGAAGAACTTCTCTGGTCAAATTCTACAAGTACTTCATCAACTGTTTCCTTTATGAAATCTTCACCCACTTTAGTGCATACCTCATTAACAATATCCATAATATTTTCCTCAATTATTGACCCTTTTAATAATTCTTCAAACTAAGAAACATTTTTTGAGATTTCCATTTTAGATTGAGGAGGGTTCAAATTTGGCAAGGGGTTACAAGAAGGAATCTGTAGAGAAGGAGTAAGCTAAGGATTGGAAGATGAACAAGGTTGGTCCGACGGACAAATGACACCCACACAGTTTGAAAAGGAAAATTCCAGAGGTTCCTCCCAAGAGAAAAGGTTAGATTCTATAACAATCTTAGCCTCATTCCAATAAGTGGTATCCAAAATTTAATTTTGACATCATTCCCATTTGCTTGTGAGTATTTTCAGGGCATGTGGAACTTTATTCAAATTCGATATTAGGGTCCAAACCCTAATAGTGGTGATCCATTTACCAATTCGAATTCATTCTTTAAAAAATCCCCAAAATGTGAAACTAATTTCTTAATCACAAAGATTTCCATATATTCTACTGGGAGGTTGGGGAGAATGAAACAAATAGGTCATTGTGGAAAAGTAATGGTATCCAATGGTAAATTAGGTTGCCAATCATAGGTTCCCAAGAAGGTTTTACTGAACCAGAAGGGACCTTTTCTTAAAACCCTATTTTTAATAGTAGGATTTAAAAAAAAATAAAAAAGGAGGAAGACAAAACAACTAAGAGGTCAAAAAATTCATACCAATTTTCTTTTATCCAAGCTCAGATAGCTGAAAAAGGCTTATCCTCACCCCAAATCTGCACAAAAAGCTTGTTTTGTTCAAATTCTGTGATTTGGGTGTCCACATTAAGAAGTATAGATGGAATCAGTTTCCAACAAAGATTTGGGCCTGGGGAAGGGTCGTTTGTTGTTGCAAAACCCTTCTTGCTTGGTTTCTCAATATTTGAGCCGAAGTCCACATTCGGTTGAGAAGAAGAAAAACCATTATGGTTTTGACAGACCCATTTTGTAGAATAATCACCTGAGTGTTCATTTTGGGAGCACTGAGAGGAGATATTATTCCTGGAATTTTTATGATGTTTCGGTTTGGGAGTAGTAGGGTATCAAGAAGATTGGTGGTTAACCCTAGTGTGGTGGGAAGAATGTCGGTAAGATTGATGTTGACAAAAATGTAAATTAGGGTTACGGGGTGGGTGTCAAGAAGTATTTTGGGGGGGAAAATGGAGGGCCCGAGACCTTTAGAATTCCACGACCATGACATGAAGGCTGGTTAGGAATAAAAGGTGGCAAGGAATTCCATTGAGGATTTGTATGATCAGCCCATTGTATCTGTTTGTTTTGAGGATGGTATGACTTGCTTGTACCAAGGTCCACTAGTCCATCCAACGATCCACTACTAGGGTCCAACTTTCCACTACCAAGAGCCATTAATTAATCTAACCTCAAGGAGGTTAGGAGAAAAGTCCATTTCTATACCCTGGGTTAGCAAAGCATGAATTGGCACACAATATAACTAACCCTTTCCTTTTCCCACTATGAAGCGGAGTCGAACCTGTGACCTTGAGGAATGCAAACCCCAAGCCCCAACCAACTCTGCTACAAGTGGTAGGTAAACTTTAAATTTTTTATCATAAAATATTTTCTAAAAAATAATATGACATTTGATTGTTAAAAGTCTAGATATAATGCTAATGAAACCTACATTGATTGTATGATCACTATACAATAGGAGTAGGGACCTAGGAAAACACCAAATTGAACTACAACCAAGGTATTTTGAGTTTATAGTAAACATCTATAAATTTAGGCCTTTTAGACTCAATTATGGGGTTAAATCTATACTAGGGTGCACTAGAAAAATATGATGGTAGAATCTCTCCAAATTTGGGAAGGATCATGTAAGAATCAATGTTTTGATACCATATTGAATTCACCACAAAACCTTATAGGAGCAACAATCTCTTACAACAACAAATAACCTTCCACACACAAGAGATAATTAACAAAGAATGCACTATATTTCCAATAATGATACAATATGCAAGATACAAGATGTGTAATCTACAAATGAAGCCTTGCTTATAAAGGCAAGGTGAGAGCTAGGAAAACATAAGATTATGACAAGTGTTATAATCATATGGAATTAGACATAAAGAGATAAGTATCCCAAGTGTACTTTAAAACTTATTTAAGATAGATTAAAAACCTAGGTGTGAATAGGTCCTACAAAGGAACTGGTTAAGGAAATAACCCTATTCATGAAAACAAAAAACTCCTTAGAATTTTTTCAAAACCTATTCTAGTAAGCCATCAATTGTTTGCCACTTGTGATGCATGGAAAACACTTAAGCTTGGAAAGTTACTCCTATTTTATGAGATCTACCAGTATTTGTATATAGCCATTTTTCCCTCTTTCCTCTTGTCCATCTTGGCCTATTTGGAAGGAAATGGAAACCACCACCAGTGACTATTATCTTAAGAACAAATAGAGTATAGGGCATAATAGTACATGTAAAAAAGTTTGAACAACACCACCAATGACTATTATTATTACAATTAGTAGAATATAGGGCTAAGGATTCATGTAGAAGGTTATGGCCATAATCAATAATTATCAATTTGAGAATTGCACAACAAAACAAGTTGAAGATTTACCCCTAAGGAATATAGAATAAAAAAACCCAAAATTTTAAAAAAGTTTAGGAAAAGGTATTTTTTTATTTTTTCCATTTTTAGCTAATCGTTCTATTTCAATAATTTTATTGTGTAGATAATTTTAGAACATAATTACACAAAATAAAATTTGGCACCTCACCCACTTCATGTTTGTTTCTACTTGTTCTTGCACCCACAAAACATAATAGAAGTTTGATGATCTTGAGACCCAAATTTCAAAATTAACATAAATGATCCATGGTTTTAGCATCCAAACTTTAGTTGTCTCCAATTGATCTAGTAGTGAGAGATCACTTGAGAGTATCAATTCATCTAGATATCTACCTCGTGACCCCAAACTAGACTTCCCTAGATTTGATGGTACATAACATACCAATTAGCTTTATAGAGATAAACAATACTTCAATATTTATGAAACATAGAAAAAAGTGATCCTAAGTCTAATGCAAAGAACCTAGGATCAATTGTGGCCTTTTTCTAAGGTTTCATTAGGATGCAAACCAACAAGGTGTTTAGATTGAATTTCAACCATGAAGGTGAGCCAATCAGACCTGGATTTGTATCTTTTTGAGCCTTGGAGTGGATTGGATTGATTTTCCTTGCTCAACCTAATTAGACTATGTGCCCTAATATGAAAATTGTAAGATTCTGATAATTGATAGATTGTAACAAGGATTTGTAGGTAGATTTGGGAAGGGAAAAGGGATGTCTACTTGTCCAAATTTTTTGATGTCAGTCACTATAGGAGGACAAAGTCTCCCAAGGGTGTCTGAGTCCTTGTAGGGGTGTCCAAATCTATTTTTGTAATTTTCTAATGTCAAATCTAAGACTTCTATTTTTGCTTGTAGACTCGTTGGATCATTGCCATATAATTTTGTAGGCGAGTTTTCACGAATTGACAAGATGTAGGGTTTTGAATGTAACAATGGATAAATTACCTTCAAATTTCCTTCAATCCTCTTTAAACTTGAAATCTGCACATTTACAAAGAGAATAAATGTTGTGCCATTTAGGGGCTTGCCTTAGTCAAACCCTGTGTTAGTGTTTCCACTTCCTCAATGATAGTGTCAATGACAGGAAGGAATGATGAATCAACAAAGTATTATAACTCACCACCCTTCAATGGCTTCCTTAAATGACTAATGTCATACACATCACTTCAAGGGCTTGGATCTTTGCTTGCTTGATTGCTTGAATTTCTTGGAGACCTACAACAAAGGTTAGCCTTCACAAACAATGTAAACATAAACATGCATGAACTCATATAGGATTTGACATGATGTTTGGATCTTGAATTACTGCAATAAAATTTTGAAATAATGCTCTTGAATTGCTCTTGACAATAATATTTGATCAATATTTTCTCCTTAAAGCTTGTTAGATTTCAAATGATGCAATAACTAGATATTTATAGGAATTTCTCTAATTCCCCAAAAATTAAATCTTGATAGCTGACATTTGCAACTTGAATTTTGAGTGTTAAAATGCTAACACAACACATTCAAAATTGGACCTTCTCAAAATAGGGTGACTGGGATGGCCAAGGGAATTCCAGTCTTGGCCATATTTTCCAAGACTTAAGGTGTCGGGGAAAAACACTAAATTAATGTATTTGTTCAATGCTTGCCATTTCTCAAAAAATGGTAAAAATAGGCTATAGAATGCATAATTTAGGAAATTAGAGACTCAATTAGGCTCAATAATTTAGGGGAAACAAAGCATAATGTGAAATTGTCAAGGGTGACAATTTATGATGCTACAATTTATAATGATTTACATTGAACAAGTTCCATATTATATCCAAGCCAAACAATTGTTAGTTTCATTTGGCTCTGGTGCTTATGAGGATTTTATCAATTCTCTTACCAAATTTTTTCAAACTAACATAGTTTATGAATAACATATATAATTTGAGTGAAGGGTCTAATTCGCTCTAAGTTCAAAATGTTCAAACTTGATGATGTGACAAAAACTTTGGGACTAGTAAAATCTATATAGGATAAACTCACTACTTAGTTGAACATTTTTTAAATGTTTCTTCCTTCAAGTACACCACACCATCATGTCCTCTTCTATAATAGCGTTCAAAATAAGCACTCCCATTAAAAAAATCACCAAGGTTGAAATGAAAACTAAATGAGAAAATGGGCTATGCTATAATATGATGAAAAAATGTAAGGGGTCGTAAATGTGTGGAACAAAAGCTATATCTCCTTGATGTTGAATCACCTTCAAATGTCAAGGATTGGGGATATTCTGTAAAACAACTAGAAGAACTACACAACATGGATTCCTCTCTTATGGATTCTCATCCAAATTTTTTTATCCATGTCTTGATATAGGTCGCCACTCCTCAAACTATGAAATTCAAAGGGTATTTCAGGAAGATTGCCTCACTAGTAGTACACATAACTTCATTGATCCATAAATTTCCAAATAATTCAATTTTTTTGTGTATCCATGGTCTAGCTTTGAAGTTATGATTGTTAATAGTATAAATTTTCCTTATGGAAGGAAATACTATAATTCAAGTTATTATGGGGGACCATAATCTTCATGCATATATGGTTTTCCTACCCTTGGGTAGTCATGGTGTAGTTCTAAGAGCTCAAGGTTGTATATCCTTGGTCCAATATCATTGGATTTATTTGAACATCAAATGCCATTCTTTATTAATGGGAATAAGTACGCATTTAAGGGTCTTACCCCTAGGTCCACCAATCTCATGAATTTGAATTAGATGGTGAATATTCTTAAGAAAAACTCATGGTATCATCACTCAACTATGCTTGATTTAGTTCAACCCTCCTAATTTTGACCCCCACATATTGGAATAATTTTGGATAAGAATGTCATAGTGTTTGTCAAGCCTACTAGGTTACTAGCTCAATATCTTGAAGACCATAGGATATAAATCTTTATTATGTCTCCTAATATTTTCCATTATAGGTATGTATAACTCTAAAAATTAAAATTGAAAAGTTATTACAAGTCCTTAAGACTGGTGTCATTCATCCCAACACTAGCTCATACTCTTCATTCATTCTTATTGTTCATAGAAAAGATGGGATTTCACATCTTTGCATTGAATTCCATTAGTTGAGAAAAAATCACCATCAAGGAAAAATTTCCTATTCCTATGATTGATAAGTTACTTGACAAGCTTCATAGTTCCCATTTTTTCTCCAAATTAGATCTCCACTTTGGCTATCACTAAATTTGTATCAATGAAGCAAATATTTTAAAGAGAACCTTCTACAATCATAATCATCACTATGAATTTTTATTCATTCCATTTGGGCTCACTAATGCCCCATTCACCTTCTAAGGATTGATGAACAAACTATTTTATACCTTCCTTTCTAAATTCATCTTAGTTTTTATTGATGATATTTTGATCCATAGCAAAACATTTATAACACCTTGACTTGACATTACAAATTCTTGAACATAATTAGTTGTGTCAAATTATCCTTTGTTAAAAATAAAATTGAGTACCTTGGACATATTGTATCCCTAATAGGTGTTCAGGCTCACCCTAACAAAATTCATGCTACACAAACTTGGCCACAATTCGGGACACTTAGGGGACTCCATAGATTTTTGAGTCTTACTGACTACTATTAGAAATTGATCAAAGACTAGGGAAAGCATGCCACTTAATTGACTACATTTATAATAAAGGAAGCCTTCTAAAGGGCCACCATAGTATAAAATACATCTTAGATACTCAAATAGGTTGTGTACAACACTTGCTCTAGTCATGCATGATTTCTTCAAACCATTTTTATTTGAAATTGATTCTTGTAAAAATACCATTCACATTGTTTCCATGAAAGATGGTTAACCTATTTTCTTCACCAACAAGGTCCTATTAGGGCATGTGATTTGGTATACTTCACCTACATTATACAAAAATACTGGTCATCCTACATGTTTTTAAAAATTAAAGGCCATATTTGGTTGAGATATGTTTTTATATCAAAATGGATCACCACATTCTCAAATATTTCTTGGAGCAATGAGTATCATCCCTAGCTCAACAAAAATGGGTCACCAAACTCATGGGGTAAGACTATGAGATCACTTAGGAGAAGCGAAAGGATAATATGGTTACTGATTCTCTCTCCCCCCAATCTAAGGAATATTTTCCCTAGAGTGTCATTTCCATGTCACTTTTTTATTGGATGCAATATTTGCAATAAAAATTCTAATAAAACCTACTTACACAACATTTCATCCACCAACTTTTTGTAGATCCTACTTCATTGCCCAATAGTGCTCTTGTGATGGACAATTTTTATGGTATAAAGTATTCCTAGTTTTACTTCCCAAGCCTACTTTGCATTATAAAATTATTCTTGAACCACATGCCTCTCCCTCAGCTAGCCATTCAACATTTTTGAAAACATGTGAGCAGGTTTGTCAAATTTTATTTTATCATGAGATTGAGGATATCAAGTTCATTATTGAATGTGATATATGTGCTAATGTAACAAGTGTGAAATGATGGGAAATCCAAGCTTGTTCTAGATATTTCCCATTTCAACTAGATTTCAATAATATTTTAATGGATCTCATTTAGGGCCTTCCTAACTTTGATAGCATATTAATCATAATAGTGGTGATTGGCCACCTCTCCAAATATGACTGCTTTTATGACTTGGTTGGCTTCTACACCTTAACCATAACCTAATCCTTCCTCAATAAAAATTTTCATCATCATGACATTCCATCTTTGATTTTATCTAACCATGACCCAACATTTACAATCCATTTCTAGAAAGAATTATTTATCAAAACTGAAATAATACTGAAGATGAGCTTTAGGTATCACCTCTAAATTGATGGAAAAACTAAAATATTCAAAAAATACTTGGAAACATATCTTCAATATTTTTCCTTTGAGCAACAACACCATTGGGTCAAGTGGTTAGTGCTGACAGAATGGTGGTACAACATGTCATATCACATAGCCACAAAAATGACCCTATATGAAGCAATTGATGGGTAGAAAGCATTGTCTCTTCTATCTTACATTAGCTCTCTATTCAAATTGATGGATACTACCTTTAGCAAATGGGGAAATATTCTTCAAATGCTTCATTTAAATTTCCACATGGCTTAGAACCACATGAATAAATAGGTCAATCAACATCACTCTAAACATGATTTCTATCTTGGTTATATGGTTTTCCTCTTATTACAACCTTTTAAATAGTCCTTGCATATCAAAGATTACCAAAATATTGTCCCTAATTCTATAGCCCTTTCAAAGTTCTTCAATGTACTGATCTAGTACCTTACAAACTAAACTCCCACCTTCCTCTTATGTTCATCATGTCTTATATGTTTTTTGTTTCTATTTTTTTTTTTTTTGGCCAATATGCCACTACTCAAATTATTATTTTTGAGCTTGATGTTGAAAAATCCATCATTCTCTAGCTAGAAGCAATCGTGTTTACACAACTATGCTAACTTAACAACCACACATTCATTGAGGTCTTGATCCAATGACATGACATGCATCTAAATATGTTACTTGGGAAGCCCTTCACGAAATTCAATAGCAATTTCCTTCCCTTCAACTTTGAGGACAAATTTTCAAGGGGGTAGAGATGTTAGGACCCCTTAGTCCCAACTCTTTCCTTATTGTAATGAAGCCTTTGAATGCATATGCTTTGTGAGTCATCCCCTGAGCTTCTATGAAAAATCCAATATGCTTGAAAAACAATAGTTAGCTTGAATATAACTAGTATAAATATGAGGTATAGGTGATTATACAAGCATCCATGAATTATATTGTATTGGACATTTCTCAAAAGAGGTTGCCCTTCAAAGAGGCCAAATATATTCTATAATATAATATATCAATTGATATAATATTATTCCTTTGTTTCTATTTCAATATTTATTTCTTTGCATTTCATATTATTGACTAATATATTTTAGAAGGAAATATTACATTATCATATCAAAATACACTAAAATATAAATTAATTTTTATCTACTCATTTAAATTTATTTAATTAACCTAAATTAAAGTTAAAGAAAAGATTATTTTCCCTCTACAACCATATAATAAAATGAAACATAAACCATAAACTCAATTTTGAATTTTTTTTCTTTCACAAAACATAGTTGTAGTTTCATTGAAATTTCATTTTTTCAATCTATCTTGGAAGAGATTATTTTTAAATCACTCTAATGTGAAGATTTACTAATTAGTTGATTTCTGTAAGTTAATCCCTATGGGCTAATTGAAGAAAAAAAAAATCTTGGGAATTGTTTTGTTTATCTGACATAACTTCATTAATTATATTTTATATCTCTTAAATAGACCCATGTTGTGCAGATAACTATTTTGACAACTATAAATTGCAAAGCCAAGAGAAATACAAAGGGCCTATAGCTCAGTGGTAGAGCATTCGACTGCAGATCGAGAGGTCACCGGATCGAGCCCGGTTGGGCCCTTCCTATTTTTAATGTCTTCCACGTTCATTTTCTGTTAACCTCTGATTCTCAATTTCAGTTTTCTTAGTTGTTTAATTAGCTATTCCTAATTTCATCCTGTAATTGGATGAGCTTGCCCCCCTCCACGCCACTCCCAAATCTGAAATGTTGTAAAAGTCTTCCTTGTTTGATTGTGCAGCAAGCTGCCATGAACAATGTAGTAAAAGTCTTCCTTGTTTAAGTGTGGAGCAAGCTGCCATGAACATCTCTTTCTGTCATGAGTTTCTTTTTCTCATGGTTGAAGATACAATATAAGCTACAGACAATGACCACTCCTCATCTGAAGCTCATGTAAATTCAAAAGAAATGCTCTGTGCTCTGGGCTATCACTAAGAACTAGGAAGCCCACCATGCCTGAATGGATACTATTCAAGTATTTTGATAGTTTAAGTTCTTGGTTTCCCATGTCTGAATGAACACCATTCAAGTATTTTGATTGTTAAGTTTTTCCAACATCTTCTACCATTATGGTTTTCTTGCTCTTGGACTACGCAAATCTGAATGATCTTATAAGCAGTCCTAATCCCCACACTCTCTCTGGTGACTGTAAGAAGTGAAAGTGGTGTTTTGTTTGGCTTGAGACAAATTCACTGCCAACAATTCATCGTCAATAAATTCATCTTCAACAATTCATCGTCATGACAAATTCATCTTGTGGAAAATTCACCACTAGCAATTCATAATTTTAGACGCATGTCATATCACGAATTGCTGGTAGTGAATTTCCATGAGATAATTTGTCATAACGATGAATTGTTAGAGGTGAATTTGTTGACGGTGAATTTTTCTAAAACCGATTTTATTTCGTATACATAAAACTTGTCAAAACAGCAATGGATCTGATTATATTTATTTTATTTAGATGGTAAGATTTTTATTGCACAATCAATTCTAATCTTCCCTATATTTCAATTGCCAATATCATCCACATAGACACATTACCAACCAGGCTTATTAAATTTACAGCTTGTAAGAACGCTGAAACACCTTGATGCTTGTACTTACAATTCCAGTTTGTAGTGCAGAAGAAATAAAAACTCCCCATCTATAAATTTTTAGCATAAATAACTGTTATCATATCTAAATTGTTTTAGATAGAAGAGAGTTTGGATAGAAATATATTTGGTTGGATTTGGAAAAATAATAATAAAAAGTAAAATTGTATTTAAAAAGAACAAGAAGGGGTGTGACATAAGATTAATGTTCAATTTTTAAAATTGGATTTGAGATAATTATATTTTGTAAAGATTTGATTTAATCTTACAATTATAGTTTTGATCTAAATTTATAAAATTTGTCTTTTTTTTATGCATCTAGAATAATTTTTTTAACTAAACTGATAATTTGGAATAAAAAGTTTGATGGTGTTAAAGAATATTTTTAGAACTTGAGATATATATAGTGTGGGAGGGCCCAAGCTCTTGCTTCTTGCCAGTCAAGTTATATTGATCAATTTAACAATTTTGACAAAGTTGGAAGACAACTAGCTACAATACAAATTATGTGGCTATGATCAAGATATATTCTAAGAATTGGACCCTCAATTCTATACAAAATTTGGAGAATATCCTATATAGAGACATAATCTTCCCAGTGATTTTTTTTCTTTTGTAAAACTGAGAAAGTTGGTTATTTTATATTGAAATATAAATTTAAAAATAATTTTTGAGTGATTGACTAACCAAAATTTATTCTCGCTTTTAATGGATTTGGTGATTGAAGATCTAAATTTTCCATAAAATATTAATTGAGGTGATGAAAGGTTAGATTTTTCATAATTTTTTATTTGAGGTGGTGAAATAAGCTAAAATTACTCATAAAAAAATAATTGAGGTGATGAATTATGTTTAAGTTATTCATAATTTTTTAAAATCAAAATGGTGAATTTAGCCCAAATTTCAATAAATTAATAATTGAGGGAGAAAATTAAAACTTATAGTAGGGAAAATTAAAATCAAAATTAATATAAATCTTTAGGTGAAGTGACAAATTAATAAAATAATATTTGTGTTATCTTAAATAATAACCATGTGATACTTTGAGTGAAAAGAGAATCTTGATCATCATTAACATTTTTCTTTAATTTTGTGATACATTGAGTGAAAAGATGACCTTTCATCATTAACATTTTTATTTAATTCTGTTGCAAAAAGATGATCTTGATCATCATTGACATTTCCATTTAATTCAACACACTCATAATATCACACAAATGTTATTTAATATATACACAAAAGTTATCTTTGTATTTGTAATCTAATTAATGTATATTGAATTAAATAAAAATGATAATAATGACAAAGATGATCTTTTCCCTCAAAGTATCATATGAATGTCGTTAAAGACAGGCATGCACAAAAATATTAACTGTGCATCTATAATCTAATTATATATTCTTTCTCACTTTTATTCAATATAAAAATATTTTCATTTAAGATAGGTGAACCATTATAATCTTTCCTTACATTTTCTATCTTCACCATCTAGAAATCTTATTGTACTCTACAAATCTTGGTCTTCAAGATCATGGAGCCACTCCTTTTCTTGCGTTCTCTTCATAAAGTGATGGATTTCCATTAAACCATCCAATATAATTGCTTAAATATTGTCTTCAATTCTATCATGCACGACATAATGGGGGCCATTCAAAAAGTCATTAACATCAACTATCTAACACTTGATATTAGGATTCATGTAAATTTTGAGGTTGCTTCATATTTCCAATCTAATTTCTTGTGGCTTACGTAATCTAGGTGGAAATATTATTGTTGGCAGACATGTTTATATGGCAACAATTCAAACTTGGGTTGGATGTAGTGGCCCAAAAATGGACTTTCTATTCTTGTACAAGAATTTACCATTGGTTAGAGATGAATTTAAAAGCATGGCTTCTATGGGAGCACTACATGAGTTAGAGTAAATAATCATGAGGATCACACATTATCTCCACATAGTCTTGCAAGTCCCCATAATGAAAAATTTAGGAATTGTGAATAAGGTATGTGGCACCATTGGATGATCTATACATTTATTTTATCATTTTTCACCCCTTTGTGGATAGGGGTTGATTTGAGTGTGCCCACCAAGAAACACATTTTCTTCTAGGTATAGCTCAAAATGCTAATGACAATAGAGCTATCTATATGATATATAATTTTTGTAAATAATGCAATATAATAATTTTATTTGAAAATGGTAGGATCTTTCCTTCAACAATAATAAACTCGTGCAAACAAAATTCAATCTTGTATATAGACAAGTTATAGGAAATACTTCTTACACAAAAATAAACATTACTACTAGAATTAGTTACATGGTCAATTTAAATTTGTTTAATCACTTTGTAACTTATCCACTTACAATTATCACTCACACAAATAATAGAAAATAATCAAACTTAGTAATTAAAATAATAATATAATCAAATGCATGCTTATGGTTAAAATACTAATAAAGTGAGAAACACACATTAACTATATGTGTAGCAACTATCTATACACCTATAACAGATTGTTAAATATGTCTTCACTTGATTTTAACCATAGAGATATTAAAATGCACATACAATTAATTTATATTTAGAAACATTTAGATATAATTTTAAGTTCTTATGTGGGGCATAGAATTAAAAGTAAAGCTACTATGAACTACACCAATGACATGTCATCTTTTTTTGGTCAATGGTTTTTTCTTTGACTCTAACTATCTTTATCTTCTCCTTGAACCCATGAAAGCAATTGATGTAGTTTGAGCTGATGGTGTGAGATAAATAAAATATTTGTCTTTTTTTATATTATAGGTTCTTAATAAAATTATAGATAGCCTTGAAAGGTAATGTGAATCATTTCAAGTGGATCCTAACAATGTTAGCTTAACTATCAATATCCAATGGGGAAATTAATCTAAAAAAAATATAATCAAGCACATGCTTTTTGTGGGTTGTACAGAGTTGAGGGTAGATTATATAGGTTGAAACCCACAAAGGACTCATTTTTCAAAGGTAGTTGTTAGTTGAAGCATTGTGATACAAAGAAAAAACCAAACTTTGACAGTTAGTGGATTAAGCTTATCAATAACACTGTGCATTCAACTCTAGGAATACACAATCTTCATTCTCAAATAATAATAAAATATTATAATTAGTAAATAATACAACAATACAATCAAGCACATGTGCTAATAATTACAAAAGGTACTAATAAAGTGATAATATGCATTGGCTATACCTAGAGCAATTACCTACACACCACTAAAAATTATTGAATACATCTTCACTTAATTTTAACCATGAAGATATAAAATGTATAAGAAATTAATTTATATTTGTAGATCTTTAAATCTCCTTTTACTTTCTTACATAGGGCATAGAGTTAATACTTTAATTATTGAGATTGAAATAAAACTATTGTGAGCCCCACTGACTTACACTTCACCTTTATTGGTGTAATGGCATGAATTTTCACCCCTTGCAAATTCCACATTTAGATACCTCCTACCTTAGAGAATTAAGTCTGATAATGCAATTCACGTTCTTCATCCATTTTCCATCCACTTGGCAGTTTGCTTTCATGTTGGTGGGGGATATTCTGTATGGGATGCTAGCATGACACACAAATGTATACACAACATGTTGCCATCCTGATAGGATTCCTACCTATAGAATCTACAGAGGCGTTACACTCCTCCATTGTACACGAAGTGTAATGTCTCTTGCCCTTCAGACTGATTTGAATGACTGCTTTTCCTCCATTGTTTCCTTCAAATTGCTACCTCATTCATTCAACTCATCTTCTTGGCATTCCACTTGATCATTCTCACTTCTACTCACTCACTTTCAGCTCCTTCAAGTTCTACCACCTCCATTGAAGCTGCAAGTTGATATTTTGTTGGCTCACTCTCTTCATTGTTGCGGAAAATCCAATCTTTGATAGCTTGCAAGCTCACTCCTCCCATTTTCCTTGATTGCACA
>VDFB02039628.1:0-10758 GCA_007258455.2 Sequoia sempervirens | reverse complement strand
CCTACATAGGTGTATAAAGCGATGGATATTTAATTAACAAGATCTTATCCCTTATTCCAGGTTGCAATTTTTTAATGAACGCTCTTTGAACATTCGTATCAGGAAGAATAAGATTGATTTGTGGATAAAGCAACTAATAGTTCCCTATAAAGTCTTTAACCTTCTCATTTTTCTTTTGTTTGCATCACACTAAATCAGTTAATGTAATTTTAGGTCTAATTTTTTCTTGAAAATGTTGGAGGGAGGCTTCAACAAGCCTATTGTAAGTGGATAATGCCTGTTTAGCAAGTGCAAAATTTTAGTTATTATAAATGGACTCTAGTGGGTTTTTTAAGCTCCTCAAGGAGTGTGAGGCAAGGAGACCCCTTATCTTCGGTGTTGTTCATTTTGATGGTAGAAGCTCTAAGTGGGTCAATTCATAAGGCCCATTTACAAGGTTTGTGGAAGGGTATTGCAGTTCCAAATACAAATATCTCGGTGAAACACTCTTTTTTTGTAGACGATATAGTTCTTTTTGGTAAGTCATCTTTGGCTAAAGCTTCATAGGTCAAAATAATTTTGGATCAGGGCAGAAAATAAATGCTAGTAAGTCCAAAATTTACATGTTTAATACTAGAGTTTTTGTTTCTAGAAAAATAATGCAGATGCTAGGTTTTCAAAAAGCTGACCTAGCGTGCACATATCTGGGTATTCCATTTTTCATGGGTCTGAATAAGGTGTAGTATTGGCATAAAGTGTTAGAAAGGATCAATTCTAGAATACTTTTAATGGATAGATAGCTCTCCTTATTGAGGAGAATTTTGATGATCAAATCTATGTTGGCTACTATACCTAATTATTACTTGGTTGTGTTGAAGGATCCAAAAAGTATTATACTACAAATAGGAAAGCTCATAAGGAATTTTCTCTAGAAGGGAAATATAGATGAGAAAAGGAAAGTTCGGTTTCCTTGAAAGCATCTATTCATAAATCAGTAGAGTTGGAGATTCTATAAATTTTATTTGCAAGAAACATGACACTAGGAGAAAAATTGGTTTAGTAGATGTATGCTAAACCTGATTTGAAATGGTGTAAGTTATTGCAAATAAATATTTGGACAATGACAATCCATCTAGAATCTTCACCATTTCAAATCCATCATCTAGTTCAATGATGTGGAATTTTATTACAACCTATAGAGAACTCTATTACTCCATACTTAATATGGGAAGCAAAACAAATGGGAAGGATGCATACCTGAAGGATTCTGGAGTGGTTTCCTCTAACTTCAACCGTGAATTACAATCAACAAGAGTAGGCATCAACAACTTGGGGGTGAAATTTAAAGACTATGTGCATTTTGTAGATGTTTTGACAGGGTTGAATAAATGGAAGAACTTCTCCTCAACACCAATATCTTCTAATAAAAAATCCATGTTGCAACATACGTTAAAATAGAGGTGTGTGTATTTTTCATCTTCTCAAGACAAACTAGTTTGGGCTCCATCCATAGACATAAATTATTCAGTGAAATAGGGGTACAAGTCAATCATTTCTAATGTGCTCCCTACTCAATCTCATAGAGCATACTCCTTTTGTTGGAATCCAATGGGCCTCCAAAAGGCCAGAAGCTTTGTATGGTTAACATTAAGAAATAGAATTTTGACAAGTGATAGACTTTTCAAATTAGGGATTGCATAATCTTTTAGATGTGTGTTATGTCAAGAGGAAAATGGAACACTGGACCACTTGTTTGTGTAGTGTTTAGTAGCTCAGGATTATTGGGATTTTATAAAGGGGAAACTTAATGTTTGTTTTTCTCTACCCAAAAAATTGTGGGATTTATTTTCAAGTTGGTCAACTTTGCATAAAACATCTTTTTTTTGCATGTAATTGGAAGGTGACACCGGCTATTATAATTTGGATTCTTTGGTGGGAGAGAAATAAACATATCTTCAGAAAAGAGCCCTCTTCAGTGCATCAACTCAAGATGAAAATTAAAAAAATTATATCAAAAGTAACCAATTCTTATGTACAAAACTGTAAAAAATGTATCTTGTTTACAAGTTGGGATGATGATCTCTTGAAGCATTCAGAATACATTTTACTACCTTTTAAAGGAGCCCTGCATTTTCCAAATGTTAAAAAGATTGATAGAGAAACTATAAAATGGATACCACCATCTTCAGATTTCCAAAAGCTTAATTTTGATGGTGCCTCAAGAGGCGATCTAGGTCTTTTAGGTGTTGGGTTTTGTATTCATAATAGTCGAGGGTTATTGATAGCTACCAAAGTAACACAACTGGCCAATGGTACTAATAACATGGTAGAGGCACAAGCACTTCTTCAAGGTTTGCAATTAGCAAAGGAACTGGGTTTGCAAAAAAATCATATAGAAGGAGATTCATTATTGATTATCAATACCTGTAAGGAAAAGAAAAGTCATGACTGGTGATTAAGTTATCTTCTAAGTAAAGCTTGGTCATTATTGGATACCTTCAAAGAAGTTCAAATTTCTCATACATATCGAGAAGGTAATAAGTTAGCAGATGCTTTAGCTAACATAGGTTGTTTTAAGGGTGCCTTTGTTTTGTAAATGATTCAAGAGTGAAAGACTATCCTCAGATGGTGGAAATAATTAAGGAAAAACAAAGTCCTTAATTCATATTTGTGAAAGGGATCCATTAGCTTGAGTTTGATGAGTATGGAGGTCTATAGGAGTTCAGGTTTTAGGACTCAAAGTTATCTCTTATCACTTTCCTAAGAGTTTTTCAAGGTCGGGTGTCATGCTTTGGTGTTAAGGCTTGCACCTTAACTTAATTGCTAACAGATGTAAGAACCACGACAAAACTCCACACCTTGAGATTTGAAAGGGAAGAAGTTAGCATAGGAAACATTTAGGGAATTGCGAGTTGGAGCTTTGGCTTTCATCTTATTGGATGACAAGTATGGAGTAAGGAGTATGCGAGAAAATCAAACCCTAATTCTCGAAAAGGTGCCAATCTTCACAAATCGATAGGTAGGATTGAAGTTTGGTATGTGGTATGTGTGGTTTCTGACATCCGATGATCATGTGTGCTTGTCAGTGTTCACAAATGTTGGGTGTCACACTTTGGTTTTAATGCTTTTACCTTAACTTAATTGCTAATAGATGTAAGATGCACCACGAAAAATTCACACCCCAACATTCAAAATGGAAGAAGTTAGCAAAGGAACCATTTCAGGTATCACGAGTTGGAGCTTTGGCTTGTGTCTTACTAGACGATGGGTATGGAGTAAGAAGTATGTGGGAAACCCAAACCTCAATTCTTGAAAAGGTGTCAGTGTTCACAAATTGATAGGTAGGCTTGAAGTCTAGTATGTGATATGTGTGGTTTCCAACATCTGATGATCTTGTGTGCTTGTCAGTGTTTGTGAAGATGCCCGACATCCCACTTTTTTGTAAATATAGTTTTCATGTCTATAAAGTCAAATGTAGCCATAATCAATGACTTGAAAATTCATAGGTAGGATTGATAATGCCATTTGTAATGGTTTACAGAAAAATGCAACCTTCTTCTAATATATAGTATATATATAGGCTCTAATGCCTTTTTCTTAAAAAAAAGTTCATTGAAAGAGTGGATTGAGTTATTTTGAAATGAACAAAACCATTCTAAGCCATGTCTTTCAATGACCTAGGAAAGAGCTTAGCTAGGAGTTTATCTTCAAAAATGAAGTCACTACGCAAGGCCATATATGTTGATATATGATTGATAGGGTCTACTTGTCAAAATGAGGTATCTCTATGTTTTGTGGAATTAGTGTTTTCAATATTTCAAGTGACAATGGGCTTTTTTTGACATATTGCAATGGTTTTCCATTTTGGTTTTGGTTTAAGGTTGATATCTGTTGTTGAAGTGAGGTTACATTTTACAAGAGTTAGTTAATGACTAAATCATTTGTTGACATGTTTTGGGAATGTGGTGAATATAGTAGGATTGTGTATGTGCTTGGTTGACTACTATGCTACAAATTTATGAGAGGGGATGAAACTTGAGGTGTCACATGTGAGGACCCAAAACCATAAGGATTTCCAATCGAAAGACCTAATGTTGGAGTTATGGAAATGCTTTGTTGTATCGTTGAGGCGAGAGTTGGATTCATATATGTAGGGATAGAGGCTATAGTTGAAGGGAGGGATACTTGATTTCCTCCTTGAATTTGAGTGAATCCCAAATCTTGAGCCGAACAAGCCATTATAGGTACATTACCATCAACTATAATGTCTAGGATACACAAAACCTCTAATCCTTGAGAATCACTAATCAATTTTCTCATGTTATCTTTTATAGGACTATTATGCCTGCTAGATATTTAGTACTCACATAGCCTTGAAGTCCTTCTAGATCTGTGTCCAATTGTTTCAGTTTGTCATTAGGAACATAGGCAACAACAGTCTCAACATTCATAAAATAGGTGATTGTAAGGATTTCATTGGTATGGTAGCATTAGGGACAAAGTCCAAAATGGTTTGAGTATTGACAACACTTTGCATGAAAGAGTTGGAAGACTCAGGATCCACAACACGTGTAACAACAACGCAGGATGTCGTAAGTCTACAACTACATCTCATTGAGTATTAGCAATAGGACACCAGGTTGTGAAGCTCATGCAAGTTTCAAAACACTAAGTGTACCCAAGATGAACACTCAATTGTCTAATAACCACAACAAAATACTCAGAAACAAAATTTAGATAGCAAAAGCAGACAAAGAATACAAAAAGAAATGTGTAAAATTTGGTTGAGCCAAAATTAGGACAAAGGTACCCAAGGGTGTTTGTGTCCTAGGTAGGTTTTCCAAAAAATCAAAGTCTGACTATGTATAATTATGTTCAAGGATCCTGGGTCTAGTTGTAGATAGGTTTAACAGTAAATGTGTTTCTAGTGTAGACATGGAAAATATACCGACATACTTGATCCTGACTACTAACACTATTTCATCCTAAATCATCCCTCGATCTAACCATTTAATTTAATACCCTTATTTTATTAAATTCAACAATATTTCTCTCTTAATTAAATAAATCATTTATCTAATTAAGTCATCCTTTCTTGTTAATTAAATCAATCGATCTGATCTAATTATCCCTATTTAATTAAATAATCAATTTTATTTGATTAAATCTCTAAGGTCTATCTATTAAATTAAATAAATTAAACCTTGTTTAATTTAAGCTAACCAACCACCCCCTTTAGCTAAATAAATCAAAATATTTATTTAACTAAGTCTAAGATCATATTCTTCTCATATTTGATTTAAATAAACCCACAAATATAAGTCAAATTTGTCACATCATCTAATCTTTCATTAAATTAATTAACCCTTGATTAATTTAATCCTAATCCATGTCCCATCCTCTAGCTTTTGCCACTTGCACATGAAAATAGATTTAATTCATTTATTAAATCCCTATTTTCTCTCTACATGGCATAATGGAGGAATATTCTCTCAAATTTGAATTCAAATCCAAGTGGACTTTGTCCTTCCAGAAAGACATTAAATTCACCTAATAAGTCCTTTTCCTTGAGCCAAGTGGCATTTAAGACATTCCCTTTCCCTCTTACATGTCATTTCACTAATTTCAAATATCACTTGATTGCATTTATGGGCACATTCATCAAAATGTACACATCCCTCAACCATTCTCATCTTGACAAGTGGCACCTTGCCATTGGTTGAATTTTAGTCCCACATTGCTTCATTTTGGGCATTTCTCCAACTTGTCAATCTATAAATAAGAGGCTTCATTCCTCATTTTATCATCCACAATTTGAGCAAAGTTATTATACTCAAATCCATAGCAATTTTCATCCATTTCATCAAAGTCTTAGCTAGGTTATGCATATTTTCATCTTGGAGCACACTTCAATCATCAACAAAGTGGATCACTCTTCATCACTAATCAACAAAGCTTGCATAGGATTTGGGAAAGGGCCAATTTCCACATCAAATTGGCACCAACTCCCCCATAAGATCAAGAGTTTGCATATTCTCAATAGGATTTAGCTTATTTTCATCTTCTTTCATTGTGTTATTTTTTTATTTCTATTTTGAATATGGTTAAATGGATTTTATGGGGAAACTTGGTCTTAACTTGTATTTGAATCCTCTAATGTGTTTGTTTGTTGTCTATTGTAGGTATTAGGATCTTGGTTCACACATTTTGGCACTAGAAGGAGGGATATACCAGAAGTTCTAATCACTTTTTTTCACTAAATTTTGTGCTTTTTTGTTGTTTTTGCACCTACAGGGAACTCCATCGCTAGAAAACTAACGTCGCAGTTTAGAACCACTGGGACTCCAGCGTCGCTATATCGCACCGCTACAAATGCCAAACTTTGACACTTTCTATTTCCTGCCCACAATTCAAAATTTCAAACCGTGTCGTTGAGTCATTTTCTCCCACTGGAATCTTTCCAAACTTCAAACTCCACCATTGGCTGAAATAGCAATGCCTTCGTGCTCTCTGTCCTTGCTACAGAGCGACGCTGACTGATAAGTGTCACTATATAGCACCACTGATGTTTTCAAACTCTAACACCTTCATAGGTTCCACCGCTAGAGGGAAGTAAAAAGTGAAAATTTGTTTTATGACACATGATTTTTTAAATTTTGATCATTTGGATTGCTTTCTAATCTTTTGACCTCTATTTTTGCAAATCTGATTAGTTCTCTTGTAGGTTGACTTGGTCAAAGGTGAAGAAGAAAAGAGGCATAATGACATCATTCCTTCTTGATACCAAGTGTTTTTGAACACTTTAGTGTTGTTTAACACTCTTAAAGAGTCCATAAAGCTCTCTTGAAAATTTGTTTTCTTTTTAATGCTCTTTAGGATACTAGATTTTATTTGGGTGTAAAAAGAGCATTTCAAATTCTTGCTACAAAGGGCTTAAAACAAATCTTAGGAAAAACTCACTAAATTTTGTTTGAAGTTAACAAATTGAACAAGGTAATCTTCACATTTCCTTTGGTGCTTAAAAAGAAGTCATTATTGCTTTGTGGGCTTAAAAAGAACATGTGCTACTTTGTCTTGTAATTGCTTACTCAAACTAACACCATTGAAAAGATGTATGTGCTTCTCTCACACCTCACGACAATCTTGAGAATCAAAAGGATTTTTGGTGGTCTTAGGTTGGGATAAAGTGATTACCTCCACACTTCAATTTTGGAACTAAAATTGAAAAAACCATCTTGCGAGTGTGAGTAAACCTATCACATGTATTCTCTTTTTTTTTTCAACAAAGAACGATCGAGTTATGGATATGTTCGCTTGCTATTGTTTATCTTAGAGAGCTTGCCTTGGGGAAAAAGTACTCACCCAAGGGAATGACTCAACCGGTATTACTCTAAATCCAAGAGTATTTCTAGCTAGGATATAAAAGTTGGTACTGGAACAAAGGCCAGTATCACGCAGTTGGCTCCGACGAGAAGGGAAGCAATGGTCTCTCACCTCGATGGGTCAACTCCTATGAATGGAAAGTCCAAATTAAAACCCTTTTTGTAGAAAGGCCAAAATCCCTATCTATTTGTTGGTGCAAGAATGGTCGTTCTGAAGACGCCCCACACTTTTACGATTTTTAGTAGAAATGGAAAGCATTCCACGGGAGTTTCATGGGTATTGATGCTTGGCTGCCCCAAGAAGCGAGTGTCGTGGAGGGGAGCTAGTGGGGTTAAGCATCTAACCATTCACTAAAAATAAGCATAGTTGTACTTGTCCAAGTGGGGATTCAACAAATACAGTATTTCATATCCATAGGATTGTGCTTGTTCTTGGTTACAAAACACTTTGCTTGTTCGTAAACATTTGGAAACAAACATTTAACATTTTCGTCAAAACTTCAAACCCTTTAGGAAGAAAATACAATTGACCAAATTCATGTGTTATTGCTTGCCCTTGGGATTTTATCCTTAGAGGTTTCTAAACACTTGGATTTATATCTCAATTTTCTGACTAAAGTTAACAATAGGTAACCCTTGCCTTGATTTCATCAAAGTTCCACATGATATATCTTTTGGAATGAGAAGAAGTTGAGACATTGGACATCTAGTTTGAAAAGATAATCAAGAAGTGTTTGTGGTAAAACAAAGTCATTAAGCAAATACTAAAACACAATTGATTCCCCCACATGTGTCTCCAATGATTTCACACAAGATCAAGATCAACAAACCAAAGGTAAAAGTTCTTAGCCTGAAAGATCACCAAAAGCATCTCTCAACGCTATAAGAATTCAGATGAAGATTTCTTTTTAACTTCTGCAGGAAAGCTTCAAGAAACAATCCTAGTTTGTATTCATTATATTATTGTCAAAACCCCAATCTTTTTAGAGAATTTGAGCATCTTGTTTAGAGAAAAGCATGTTCTTTAAAACTGAGGTCTAGTAAGCAAGTGTCTTTTTAGGTAAACATAGGATCAAAATAAAACCTTCATCCATCTTCAAGCATTAAAATCAAAATCATCTCATCAACTCTTTGAAAATATTGGTAAAATCCTCCATGTTAAACTTTGGGAAAATCATTTGAAATCAATCCAAAATCATCTTGTTTGATTAGATGTGTGTAGATGTATCCTTCTCCACATATTTAGTCAAATTATCAAATCTTGTGAACAAATTCATCCCTTGATAACATCTAACATCTAGGGATTTAGGAGTTCATTATCCAAAATCAAAGTCAAACCAATCAAAATCATCTTGTTTGGATAGATGTGCTTAGATGAATCTTTCTTCTCACACCTAGAAAAATTAGCATCTTTTGAACAAAATATACTCTAGGACAACATCCAACCTCTTAGAGTTTATGAGTTCACCATCAAAATAAAAATCCAAATCAAATCAATCTCAAAGAAAACATCAAAATCAAGTCCTAAAGTTTAACATACCCTTCAATATTTTCTCAGAGTTCCAATCATCCTAAAAATTTCTCTTTTTGTACCTAAAGATATATCATTCTAAAGAATTAGAGGTTCATCTCTCATATTATTGAAAAATTGATCCCTATTTTATGGTGCAAACTAGATCTCAACACAAGGACATGGAAGCCCACAAAGAAACATCAACCTCAAGTGATCTCAGTCAAACCAACATTGACATGAATCCTGTTGGATCAAACAATCTTACAACCAATATTTCACTCCCTCAAGACCAACAAGAAGATGGACAAGTGGAAGACCTCACAAAAAAACCTCATGGTATGACCCAAGATGAGATCAATGAGATGGTTCAAAATCCTGAAAATCATAGGATTGTTAACATCATGATGAAACTCCATCCTCAACAATACATGCTTGAACTATTAAAATGAGGGACTAAACTCCCTTTCGATTATGACATGAGCACTATTGTGGAACCATCTTCAACATCATCCATACTTCCCATATCATCCACACCCCCCATCACATCAACATCCCAAATTCAAAATATCACTCAAAACATCCCACAAATCACATCGTCAATTGCTCCAACTCAATCGATCGTTAACAAAGGGAGTACATTTCTCAATGCATTACAAACACACCCTCTTGTAAACAATCAGGATTTGGATGCATACACTATCTTGGGTCAAACCATACCCCAAAATCCATCACATCCATATGTCCCCCTCACCTTTCATAATGACCCATCATCATCATCATTTAATGCAACACCACAAACCTCTCTCCCCACGACCTTACAAGGAGAAGGTGACCTATTTGGACCAGGGGGCATTTTTTATCCAACATCATCATCATTTACTCAAGGGAGCTTACCACTCACTTTTCCACCACTCCCCCCTTGCCATCAATATCCACATCACCTCTTGGTTTAGGGCTTCCCCCTTTACCAAATATCAATCAAAAAAATCAAATCAACCCTTCGATTTTTAATAAAAATACCATACAAAATCCCTCCATCTTGTCATCAACATCACAACAACAGATGACAACCATCCTGATAATGCAAGCCACATCATCAACCATACCTCAAAACATGGTCTTGCAAGGACCAAACACATCAAGTGCACCATCCACCACTCAAATCCCAAACATCAATACGATAATTCCTCTCATCACCACAACAAGCACCATTTAAAATCCACCTCCACCACCACCACCACCAAAATTGAACACATCAAACCAATACAGTATTGTGTTGCAAGCAGCTCAACAAGCTACCTATCAAAAGGCACTCCAACAAGTGAAAAAATAAAAAGACGCTCAAGCCGCGCAAGCTGCTCAAGCTAGCCAAACTACATTACAAGCACAACAAATGCTACAAGCACAACAAGAACAATAGGTTGCACAAGCCCAAGCCTTATTACAACAGCAACAACAAGCTGCTCAAGCTGCACACGTTGCACAAGCCACTCAAGCCACACAGACTACACAAGCTGCCGCTCAAGCCCAAGCACAGGCTCAAGCTCAAGCTAAGGCCCAAGATCAATATCAAGCCCAAAAAGCTCAAGCAAAAGCATAGGAACAATACCTTGCACAAGAAAAAGTAGCCCAACAACAAGCATATCAGCAAGTGCTGAAATAATACCAAGAACAACAAGAAGCAGCTCGATTAGTAGCCCAACAACAAGCTCAACAACAGGCACTAATAGTGCAATAGCAACAAGACCAACAACAAGCATTGTTGGTATAAAAACAATTGCAAACATACTTGGCATAACAAAATATGCAAACGTCATCCATCAACATACCAACCAATCCGCCCATCCCACCGATAGTTGAACCACCTCAGAACACTTTCATCCC
>VDFB02039627.1:0-16960 GCA_007258455.2 Sequoia sempervirens | reverse complement strand
GTTTTATTGAATTACAACAACTGGCCGACTACGCCAAACTACAACAAACTAAAGACAACAACAGCTTACAATTGAATATAAACAACAAAATACTATTTTCTACAAGTCATGTGTTAAACTCTCTATTTCATTTGCTCTCTATATCTCTATGATATGGAAATGCCCTTAAATTTCAAAAAAAAAGGAGTTTTTGTCTCATTTTCTACAATTTTTAGGCTTTTTCTTAATCCCATTTTTTCCCATTTTTTCTTGATTTTTTCCCAATTTTTTCAAACTAGCTTTATACTTTTGGTTTGCCAATTTTTTCCCCAAACGATTTTTGCTGCTATGGGTTATACACTATTGGCCATTTGCAAGATCAAATTACATTATCTCTAAGGGTGGCCGACTATGTTTTTGCCAAGTTAAATTAAATTATTTTATCAAAAGGTGGCCGACTGACTTCTCATTTACCAAGCCAAATTCATATATAGTTAAATCAATATTAATCATCCAAGTAAAAATAAGATGTGCAGCAATCAATATTCCTAAAAGGGGCAGCGATTAGTTTTACAAAGGATGTGAAGTTGTTAAAGAGTATTCTAAAGAGCAATTCATCAAGGGCTGCATTAGAGATTAATAAAGGCAATGTTTTAAGCCAAAAAGCAGCGAATATTTTTAGAATAATTATTAAAGATAACTTAAAGGCAGTGATTGGGTTTATTAAAAGACATCCATTTGAATAGTTGTCTCCTTTCAAAGAAACACATCTCTCATAAAGACACATCCCTTGGCAAATTGAAGTGGTATAGAAGTTAAGTGGGAATCAAAATGCAACAAATTCAATGATTTATTTCTAAGAAAAAGAGCAGAAATATGAAGTGTAATTCAGATTTGTTTTGAGTGCATATGCAGCCCATATATGAATGATAAATGTAAATATATGTGAAGAGTAAGAGCAGACTGTGAAGTGAGTTTGAGCAGATGGTAAGGCAGAAAATTATGTGAAAACATTGCCATGATTATGATCAGTTGTGTGAAAAGAATTGGTGCATAGACAATGATAAGATTTGTGAGAGATATTGTGCATGATAGTGATCAGATTTGGGAAGGAAGGTTAATATTTGAGTGTGGACCAGATTTGTGTTTGCATCAAACTTGTAATTTGTGATCAGATGTGTGAGTAAAGTTTATTGTGTGATATGTGATCAAGAATATTGCATGGTGTGTTCAGATTTGAGAAGGAAGAGAAGTTGTAGTTGGATCAGATTTGTGTTTGTATCAGATTTGGTGAAGGACTTTATTACATCAGCATTGAAGAATTAAATAGGTTGGAGCCTCTTGCTAGATTGAAGCTCAGTTTGTGTGGGGGTTGAAGCCTCTTGCTGAGTTGGAGCTCAGTTTGTATAAAGATTGGAGACTTTGATAGTAGGTTGGAGCCTACAAGAAGAAGATTAATCTACAATATATAAGCAATATTGTACGGTGTACCGTGGTTTTCTCCTAAAAAGGTTTCCACATAAATCGTGTGTTCTCATTGTGTTCCTAATTGCTAGATCTTACTTGAATGTTCTTATTGTGATTGGTTAAGTTTTGAAAAGTTAAAGATTGTTAGATATTAATTCAACCCCCCCACCGTCTGCTCCTCCCGCCGTCTCCCCCCTCTTAGTATCACCATGTGCTCAACAAGATCAACAACTAAGAAAACCAAAGGATAAGAACTTAATTGAAAGAATAAAAGAATATTCCTAAAGTCTATCCTAACGACTTAATTGACCATTATAAACTAATATTACAACATTACTTCAATTGTAAATTTCCTAGAAGAAATAAAGGTGGGGATTGCAAAATTGAACAGTTCATTGGCAGCATGTGAGAAGGAAAATATGAGTGTGTACATTGAACAATTGAAGAATCCATCATAAGGATAGTTCACAATTTTAGGCACTCTCTATTGACAATTCAAATGCTGCACTTGTGAGGAGACACTGAGAGAGTGGAACCACTGCTATTATGCTTTGAAGGATCTTATGGTTAGCAAGTTTAGTCTCCTTGCAAGTGCAACCACCAGTCCACTGCTATCATGATCTGAAGGATCTCCATAATCCATGTAAATAGAGGACGCTGTATGCAGACATTGTGCACTTATATCCACAACACATGCAAATAGCAAGTTCAAATAAATTAATTAAACTGCAAGAAGGAATTGCAGATAGAGGACATTGTACTCGTATAACCAAAGATACATTACCTCCCAGCCTAACCTTGAATTTATAACCTTATAACAAGTTATAATATAAGGAAGGTTTTGTATACATATATATATGCTTGAATAACAAGATAAAGGTATAGTCATATGTCATAATTTATAATCGTTGAATTTGAATATGTAACACTACATAGTATTCTACGTAGATGCAGTTCCTGCACTTATTACTCTACTACACCATTCAAGGAGGAAAATTGACACAAAATTTGGCATCTTCATCAGGCCTGCTAACTTCTAACTGTCTAAATAACCTTCGACTGCATTGTGTTGTACCTACCACAACTTGCAATTCAATATTTTTAAGTACACAAATCTAATATGCAATACATGATGTGAAAAGTGACAAAATAAAATTGAACAATTACCCTGCTTATGGTTTTGCTACTAAGAGATGTTTGCTTCATAAGTAGGCTGAATTTACTTGAAATAAATATATAAAAAAACCCATATCAAATGTACATTTCCAGAGTAAAAAATTTTAATATGAACAGAGAAATATAAAACAGCACCTGACCTTATATGAACAATGAGATGATGGGCTAAGCGGGAACAAAGTAAACAAGCGGTCTACTAGGAAAGGGAGGATGGTCTTAACCCACTTCTTCATCTCCACATCCACTTGCATTGTTGGCAATCCAGCTCCATGGGAAGATTCATTAGAACCATATGTTTCTGTCCTTGTGCACTTAAATATAAGACTAAATCCCTGAAGTATGAAAAGCATACATTGGAGACAAAGATTATCAGGATTAGGTAATGAGCACACTGATGGACTACACTCTGCCCATTCTTCAAGTAAAACTGGTAATAGTGCTTGCAAGCTTTCAACAACAGAAATTCCTGCAAAAAGAATCCAAATAAAGAATCAGCTCAGCATCTCAAATTGGAATCAGGTACACAGATTATACAACATTTTCCTTAGAAGCATAAATGTAATGGTGTGAACCTATTGACTGTTCACGGCTACTCTGCTTCTATCATCTACTGGTTATATAAAAGTCTTGAAAAAATTGAAATGACTGGCAAACCTAGATCAATTAATGCAATATTCTAGGAATAACCAACTGGCAGCCAAGGATTTCTGTGTCTACTTGCAAAGACTTCGAACAGCAGCCCACAAAGAAGTTGATGGTGTCCTCTTGTCAATAAATGCATGTGCAACCATTCATCTATTGATTGGTAACCAAATTTGTTTTTACATGATTTATTTATACTTACTGCTTGTATTAATTAAAAAAATGTTGCAAATAAAACACCCTTGTGAGCTGGCAAAGATCAGTTTGACTCCATGGAAATATTCTACTGGTCCTTACAAACCATAGAATGAATTTGAAATAACTACCAATATATTTCAAATATTTAAATAGTATCTGAATGTTTCATAGTTAGAAAGAACGAACAGTGCTATGGAATTATTATCAATTTATCACCAATCTATTTTAAGTAGGTTAAATACTAAACTTAGACATATACAAATATATACAACTTATTTTAAATAACAATGATGTAGTGGTTAGTCCCTACCATTGGTAAATTACATACAAGACTGTTTGTATCACACAGCTAATCAGTATGAAATCAAATGTATTGTATAAAGTTATCCATATGAAAATATTTACCTCTAAAATCTTCATGTTTGGTTAGAAACCATAAAACATTGCACTAATAAGAACTAGATTTGCTGCTTCTTTTCCATTGCCTTAAAACTGTCTTCTCTATCCTTATGCTATCCTGCAAGAACAAGACTCGGTACAGTTTTTATATGGCCTTAATAGTATTTTTCACTATCCTTCCTCTATCCTTTAAGAATGAGATTTGGTAGTGTTTTTTCCACTTCCCTAATAGTATCTTCCACCATTCTTCTGCAATCCTTGATTCAATGGGTGTATTCAATCTAGTTTTATATTAGATTTTCTTTTGGTTTGGTTAGCAAGTGTTTTATGTCTTTGGTTTCTTTTAACTTTGTACATCACATTTCAGTGCTGTCTCCCACCCAAATGCAACTTAACTGGAGACCAACAACTTTCTTTCAATCATATTGTTCACTCAACTTGTAATTCATAAGATACGTGTAATGTCCCCTTGCCGCATGATCATGCTTGATGGTGGTTAGTCGGCTTTCTAATTCCTCAGGGCTAGCCAGGATTGGTTAGAGGGTCACGCTACATTCGAGAGTTTGATTGTTCTTTGCTGCGGGGGTCATGATTGGATCACAAATGAGAAATGCTACATTTCAGTGAGTTCGCTTTCGCCTTCGATGGCACAAAAGAATATTCCTATAGTTTTGTTTAGTTATGACTCTCATTTTAAGTTAATTATTTAATTTAATGCCCTTTTATTATTTTCAAAGTCACACTTACTTTAATATTTTTATATCACTCTTTAAATTATTCAGGTGGGATTTAATATTTTAAATGACTTAAAATATTGTAAAGGCCAAGTATTAAGTCTAACCAAGTGAGTAAAAGACTTAATTAAATATTAAAAAGATTTTAAATGATGTTACATTTCTTTCTTGAAATGCGTGCCAATTAGGTATAAAGCATTTCTCTGGCAAATGAAACTCATCTTTTGACCATTTCACTTTGCCTTGAGCATTTTTCCTGTGCATTCTCCTGTGATTAGGGTTTGAACAAACCGCCATTGAAGAACGATACCTCTTCAGTGTGAGCACTCTTGAGATTGTGAAAGATCAGTCGAATCAGTGCATGTTGAGAGCTTCAGCCAGAGGTTCTACAGATTCATACAGAGATTATTTATATTGAGATTGTTTGTTGTTTGCATATAAATGAGGGTTTCTACTGGTGGCACATCCTTCTTCACAGATAGAGGTTTCCAGCAGAGTTTACTTGTATTCTTTTCATAGCCGTACGACCTACATTGGGATTTGTGCCTAGAGAGAGGCGTGTTAAGGGTTTGGCTGAAACGCCTCCCTTTTGTGTGGGTTTTGACTTCTATCATTGGCGCCTAGTTATTTCAGAGGATTGTATCCAGTTTCGAGACAGGAGAAACCACATCTGGAGATTTGGCGTGCTCATATGCTTGATTTCACCATTTTCGGCTGGCAAGCTGGCTACTGTTTTAAATAAAATAACTGGAGACTTTCTGGTATGTCTGTTATTCATGATCTTATTGTTTCAGTATAATAACAACTTCTGCATTTCCATTCTGTGAGAAATTGCTATATATTTCAATTTACAAGCTTAAATATGTTGCGCCCCTTCTCTTCTGTCTATTAAGAATTCTCTAAAAAACTTAAAAGACACCTAAAGACTTTAAGAAAATTGGGGTTTGAGGAAGAGAGCCAGCAGGGCTCATCACAGTGGTATCAGAGCTATTGACCTGCCATCCTATTGGGTAGATTGGACTTTGAATCAGCTAGTTAATCATGGTTACTTCAAGTACCCAAAAACAGTGGGACAAGAATATGGAGAAGCTTAAACAAAGTTTGAAAAAGTTGGATGAAAATCAGAAAAGGATGAATGAATTGTTTTCACACCCTACAAACATAGACAAAGCAGCACGGTATATGGCATCCATCTTCAGATCTACATCACAAAACAAAAGTGAGAAACATGAGGCCTCTACAGGTGAAGTATCCAAAAATCTTTACAATGAATTTTCAGCAGCTAGTGACCAGCATACAGCTGATCCTATGGAGAACAAAAAATGGACCTACTTTGAGGAAGATGTTGGGCACGGAACACTTCATGATGACAACAAGACTAGAGAAGAGCAAGTGATGTTTGAAGACAAACCAATTGTATTAGAGCAGCCACATGAAGATAAGTTTTCTTGTGATGCTTCATCAACAAAAATGTATGAAGATATGGCTTCTACAACTTCTTTTGAGACATCCTATGAGGTACATAGCAGCAGTACCTTAGATGCTGATGACAACACACATGATGCTGCTGATTATGAGGTGAGTGATGCACATTCAACTTCATGCTATAGTTTAGATTTGGATGGAGAACAGGAAGTGATTCAAGAGGGATTTTCCTCTCCACAGTACTATCAGGGGTCAGAGTTACACAGTTTTGATCAGCATGGTGTTGTTGTTCAGTTTGTGAACAACCTTTTGTTTGAGGTGGACGCTACTATGACTTATGATAATCCGCTATTTGTGTTGGGGGCTGATCACACAATGGACCCTAACCGTGAGATGTGCAGAGACAATGATGTTTGGAGTCCTTACAGTGTACCAGGATTTCAGACACAACTCACGGAGGAGTTTACAGGTGTATACATAGTGTTGAGCGCATACAACTTCACCTTTGATCCGCGTGTACATGAGTTATATCAGGTGCACAGTCTTGATATGCATGTGTTGGACATGTTGGATGATAGCATATCTAATTCATTTGGGGAGCAACGCAGTTGTCGCCAGCTTGGACTTGTCTCCTCTTGTGAGCTTTCTCTCCGTATCGATGCTGAAATTGATGGTACAAAAGATGATGATCCAGCTTGATCGCATATGGGAGTTACAAGAGACAGCTTGATGATAGTAGGACATTTCACGTCATCCTTGGGATCCCCGGGTGGAGTGGTTGATTCTTTTGTCGCTGAGATTGCTTATGACGTTACTTCCTGAGGACCGTAATGTCCCCTTTTTCAGCGTGATCTTGTTTTGCGATGGTTAGCCTATTTCTTGGACCCTTGTGGGCTAGCTAGATTGGTTAGAGGGTCAGCGATACATTCTGGAGAGTTTGATTGTTCTTGTTTTCAGTGGCCAGTGATTGGATCACAGCGAGCGTTGGCATTTCAGGAGTTCACAGCTTCTGACGGCACAGGAATATTCATAGTTTTGAGCGAGTTATGAATTTTTAAGTGATTGAGCTAATTATTTAATTTAATGCCTTTTATTAAAGTCACATCGACTTTAATATTTTATATATCACTTAAATTATTCAAAAGGGGATTTAATATTTTAAATGACTTAAAATATTAAAAGGGCGCTCAAGTATTAAGTCTTAACTATGGAGAAAGACTTAATTAAATATTAAAAGATTTAAATGATGCAAAAAGGGCGTACTTTCTTGAAATGCGTGCCAATTAGGTATAAAGCATTTCTCTGGCAAATGAAACTCATCTTTTGACCATTTCACTTTGCCTTGAGCATTTTTCCTGTGCATTCTCCTGTGATCAGGGTTTGAACAAACTGCCATTGAAGAACGATACCTCTTCAGTGTGAGCACTCTTGAGATTGTGAAAGATCAGTCGAATCAGTGCATGTTGAGAGCTTTAGCCAGAGGTTCTACAGATTCATACAGAGATTATTTATATTGAGATTGTTTGTTGTTTGCAAATAAATGAGGGTTTCTACTGGTGGCGCATCCTTCTTCACAGACAAAGGTTTCCAGCAGAGTTTACTTGCATTCTTTTCATAGCCGTACAGCCTACATTGGGATTTGTGCCTAGAGAGAGGCGTGTTAAGGGTTTGGCTGAAACGCCTCCCTTTTGTGTGGGTTTTGACTTCTATCATTGGCGCCTAGTTATTTCAGAGGATTGTATCCAGTTTCGAGACAGGAGAAACCACATCTGGAGATTTGGCGTGCTCATATGCTTGATTTCACCATTTCCGGCTGGCAAGTTGGCTACTGTTTTAAATAAAATAACTGGAGACTTTCTGGTATGTCTGTTATTCATGATCTTATTGTTTCAGTATAATAACAACTTCTGCATTTCCATTCTGTGAGAAATTGCTATATATTTCACCTACAAGTTAAATATGCTGGCGCCTCTTCTTCTCGTCTATATTAAGAATTTTCAAAAAACTTAAAAGCACACCCCACCCTAAGAAATTTGGGTTTGAGGTAGAAAGAGACAGAAAATAGTCTGTCACAAGATGTACATATATTAAATCTTAAATGTAGACAATTATGAGCTAAATTTGAGCCACAATATAGAGTAACTACCTTTTCTACTTTCTATGTTTTTATTTGCAAAACAGATAGAATACAGTTGCTCTTAGATTTATGTTTCGAAAGTCCTTTTTTTCTTAATCAAACATGTAGTATGAATGGAGGTATATGATAGTTTAATTAGACACAGTTCCCCATGCCTTCATTGCCACCACCTTTAAACAAGACTGAAGTACTTCTAGAGATAGTCTTAATATGTAGAAACTGACTGAGGATTTCTACATCTATAGAAGTTCATCCTTAAGCTTCACATAAGTCTAGACCATCACTTCAAGGACATAAATAGTTAGATTTATAAAATATCAGCTATACACACCACCTAACGTAGTAACTAAATGTTGTATCCTATGCTCCTTCTGTATCTGCACGTCACAAATGCCTTAATATTAGATGCACACACCATACAAGCATGGATATTTAAATTGTTTTACTAAAGTTTTACACAGCCTTAATGTAAGGGTATTTTCGAAATTGCTGTAGTTTATTACTAGTTGGAATCAAAAGCAGCCATGGTACAAATCATAACAAAATACTTTTTCCCTGCTAATCATAAAACAGAGACATGAAGATTGAAGAACGAGAACATATGCAAAAGATGGTCTGTTTAACAAATCACTATATTCCATTAACTTGATTTTCAATCTAAAACATGTCAAAATAGACAAAGATGTGTCAAATAATGAAATGAGTGTAAAAACTGAAAGAGTGGAAAGTTACCATCTTCAGCAATATTCATAATGCCAACTGCTACAACCTTCTTAGGCACAATGCATTTGTATCCATGCAAGGTAACCAGTTGGCTTTTGCCCTGCAGCAATTTTGACAAGACAAAACCATATTTAAATCTACAGCTTGAGAAAGAAAAGCAATAAATTCTACAGATCTTTTGTTGTGATTAACAAAAGGCAAGTCATTGTGTCATTCAATTTACACAATACACTTGATTTATGGGCATAACATGCAACTTCATGAGGGCAATCGGGGGAACAGTAGAGGGCATGAGGAGAGAACACGTTACAACAACAAACTTAAAATTTTAAGGCTACTTCAAATTGACGAACATTTAACCTCTTTCCATTATGTCTATACAGTCAACTGGTTGACAATATCATTCAAGTGATGTTTGTTTAAGGTAAACTAACTATAAATCAAACCAAGCAGTAAGCAAATATTTCTTAGCCATAGGACAAAAAACATGGGAATGGCAAACAATGTTTCTAGAACCGCTAGTTGATTTTATAATACTGTAACACTAGTGTTTCTAGCTACCTTAAACATTGCATCTCTTTTGACTGCCACCGTTTGCAAATTCTCTTAACTGCTATGGAAATGCTAACACAATTAAGGGTCCAATTAATCCAAATTGGATCATATAAATTCATAAAAATAGTTAAGTAAGTCGGCAATCCCATATTTAATAAGCATGTAACTTGAAAGACTCATAAGTATTCCAATATGTAAAAAATTCAACTGAAACAGAGTTTGCATAAAGATACACAGCAGAAAAATGAAGAACGTTCAGGAGTGATCTAGACACTCAGGGACCAGAAGCATCATTTGAACAGTCTGTATGTGATGTGTTCAGCCACAGTCAAAAGAGTCCAGCATGTTCAACCAAAGGAAAGAACCATCCTGTGCAGAGAAAATCACCTAAACAAGTTGATCGATGCTTGAAAGTTGAAACTATCCAAAACTTGACAAACTAGCAGAATCCTTGGGAACTGGAAGTGACGGAGTTGTAGCATTTACAATGCCATCCTTTCGGGTTCTAACGACTTTGGCACTTCTCCATTCAATGCTAGATTCTTATTTTTATTTTTTTTTAAATTAAATTAAATTAAAATAAAATAAAAAATTTGGAGGTCTTTAAAACCACTGAGGATTGATCTCTAGACTTCTAGATTTCTTGATTTAGTGGTTTAAGGAGTTGAATGTAAAGGAGTTGAATGTAAGTTGGAGTGTGTGTAGAGCTGCAAAGCTTTTGGCAGGCATTTGGGACACTATTGCTATTGATAGGTACTTGAAAACTTGGAAGGAGACAATGGCTTAAGAAGACTAGGCTTTACTCTTCTAAAAAAATTCCCACATTAAGCTTCTCTAACTCAATCTTCTGCATATGTGCTCTATTTTTCTGTTATTCTTTCCATTCTTACTCATTATTAAATGGATTCTGAACAGATACAATTCATTTCAGCATTTCTCACATTACCCTACCCCCCCACGGACCCACCCCACCACATTCAAATAATTCCTGTCTTCCTCCTATCCACACTCCCTGAAACATTTCACCACTATCCATTCCTCCTATCTCCAACCATGCCATCACACTTTGAAGATTCAATGGTCAAGTGTCAATCAAGCTGAAATGTCCATCAAATGGCATTACTACTGTAATATCACTTTTCTTCATTCAAACTGTCTTCAAACCAACAATAATTTGCAACAAATCAAAGGCATTTACTCCTCCAAGGTTCAGCCCATTTGCATTTGGAATAATCCAGTTTACCACTATCAGGTGCTAACATTTCCTAAGGGTTCTCAGGTTTCCACCACCAATTTAATGGCACTTCAGATCAGACACAAGTCTTAAAATTTATGCAGTCAATAGCAAGGAAGGAATGTTTACTCCCTCAAGGGACCTCTCAAATCTTGGCTATATTTACTCTGCCCTGATAATATCTTTTACCATTCAAAATCAAGATTCACTTTTTGTAAAAGCAAGGATTTCTTGGATTATAATGCAACCTATGAAGTGGCTTTCAATCTAGGCTTCCAAGATGTACTTGGTAAACCCCATACTGCCTACATAGAACTTTGACTGCTACAGTGATGAGGAGGATTAGCTCTCTGTATAAGAATTTTGGTGTATTGAAGATCAAATTTTCATCCCTATGATGCAATCTAAATCTCCTATTCTCAAAGATTCCAATAAAACCCCCTCCAAGTCCTACACCCACACAACATCCAAAGGATTCATGGTAACCCATCCTAGGGTAATAACTGTACAAATATTCCCATACCTCAAGACAGATTAGATGCCCTAGTCCAGAATTGTATACAACCTGTTGTTGATGAGATGAGCTCTGGATTGAACAGAAGGCTGAGGCTTTTAATGAAAGCGATAAATAATAAAAGAGATGTGCCACACCAAAACCACCATTTTTTCTGGAGGAAAAGCTTCCATGCATGGTATACTACGATAGAAGATTCAAGCATGCAGAAATCCATTTGTCCAAACCCTAGCACTTGTCAGGCATCTGGCAGCGGATATCCTTCCCATGGGCCCATTGAGACTGATGATGATTTCCCTACCCATCCTCTTCCCCTCATAGATCTCTCTAAAAATATCTGCTTTGAGCAGTCAACAACCCCACTTTGACTCACCCCAACCTCTTGTTTAACCCTCCCCTTCACCTGGTCATACAAAGATCTCAGCACACTAGACTTAGAGTACTTAGCTTGGATGAACTTTGTAGCAGATCTACTGGTTTTCTCAACCATGGCACTAAACTCAATGCACGTGTTCATATCCCCCATTCTCTCCCAGAATAGTTATTTCTCCCCAACCACCCACCTTCTCCAAACTCTTCCAAGTTTTGTCACCTAACAAACTGGATATCACCACCACTAGATGCAACAAGTGCTTGACCTTCCCACACTACTTTGAACTCTTTGAATGACCCCCTCCCACTCAGGACCCTTTCCAGCACATGATAAACCTAAACCCAAAATCAACACTGCCCATATTATCAATGGGCTTACAAATCTAGAGGTTACAATTGTTGTATTGACTAACAAAGTGAAAAAAAACTCTCTAAATAGCCATGTTAAGTGTATTCTCAATATGACCTCTAGCAACGAACTCTTGGTTACCTGTAAACAACTTCCAGACAACCAATTTCAACAACACCGCATCAACATAATCGAAGATGTTCTCTACAGAGATCCAGCCAAAAAGAGGCAGGCAATGCACTCTATGAGCAAGGGCATTACCCATATCCCTACAAAATACAAAACTCTATTCCTCATCCACAAGAAGCTTAAGGTATCTATCCACTGTTCCACACATCATCACCAATTTGAATCCATCACCTCTGAGTCGATTCATTGCTTTGGCAGGGAGCGTGCTTTTGGTTCCTGCAGCAGTTCTAGAGACCCTTATAGTCATTCTGAGAGCTGATAATTTGTTGTGCTATGTGCCTTGTGGTAGCCCTAATATACATCTACTTTAGTATCATTTTGAATGCATATTTATATTTTTCCTTTTAATTTCTAATCTGTCTCACCTTGCAGCTCTAGGAAAATTTTGCTCTCTTGTAATGTCAATGCATCCATGATCTTGAACCACTCTCACCCCACCTACTCATGGTGGAAGAATAGTGGAAAAATTTTGTACTTTTTCCTTATATTAAGTAATATATATGCCTTATTTTTTTAAAAAGGTGACAGAAAATTGATCAATCATGTTGATAATAAAAAGAGTTAAGATTCATATTGGTTAATTGTCATGTCCCCGAAATAGAACACCAAAATATAAAATAACTAAGCATTGAAATGCAAATAAATAAAGTAAAAGACAAAAATACAAATTAAAAAATATATATACACAAATTAATAATTTAATATTATTATAGTTATCAATTTAAAATATTATATTCACAATCATTAAAATATAATATTACAAATATTAAATGAATATAAATATAAAATAGAATGTAAATACAAAGATATATAAATATTGAATAGAATATAAATATATTTAAAAAAGCATAAATAATAATAATAACAACATATTAAAAAACAAGAACATTTAAAGTTACTAACAGCTGCATGCATAGGCAGCGATTAAATCATCAAAGGTCATCGCTGGCGGCAACCAAACAAGGGTCACGTCCCTCCAAACAGAAAACCACGACCAAATGAAATCTCTTCTCTTTCTCCTGCGTAGGATGGTATAATTGGAGGTTGGAAAAGAAGGTTGAGGGGACATCGAATGGAAGAAAACCAAACATCATCACCCGTGACTGGAGGAAGAAGTCAGCGCTGGGAAAAGGGTCAGATTTGGTCTACATTAGCAGGCCGATTCAGAAAGTAAGTGTTTTCTGATTTCAGTGCTTGGTAAAGGAAAAATAAGAAAGGAATATAAGGTTTATCTGCAGATCGATGAAGGCAGGTAAGAAATAAATATAAATAACATAGATAATATGTAAATAAGAATATAAATAGTATATAATCACATTCTAATCTATGATAATACGTAATAAGTAAATATAATAAGTATATGAATATAACTAATTGATAATAGTTATGCATATATATATATGTATTATATTCAATTAGGTAATAATGATTAATTCGTGACTTAAGGTAACTAGATTATGATTTCAAGATTATGTTAATTAGAGGTAGATATTAATAATTGGTATTTGATAAATACATTAATATTTAATATTGATAAAGATAATAATGCAGATGTTAATATAGGACAATTATTGTTGTTTATAGTTAGTCCGATATGCATATCATATTATCATAGGTAAGAAATGCATATCATGTTACTAGTCTCATAGTTAATGTGGATCCCTCTACCTGAATTCTTAATGGCGCATATTAGGATGGATAAGTATATTGAGGGGGGGAATGACATGTTAACAATTGATAAGTGTATAGTTATATATATATGCATAGATACAACATAGATGGTGGGCGCGTACATTATGAACAAGACAATATATATAAATAATGTATTAATTGCAATTATCCAATAATGATGCTTGTAGCAATTATTGAGCCTTATAAGTAATAATGACTCCATTCATTCACAATGATGTTAAATGGTATAATAGAATTCCATCTATGGGATCTCAAAAGACATTTGTCCTCATAAAGGAATCATTCATAGTGAATAATAGGAAGGAAACGAATAACCCTTTGGCAAGTAACAACTAATTCAATCATCTTTGATCTAATTAGACATTATTACTGAAAGTTATTGATCTCTAACGTTTCTAATGTCTCTTTGAGAAACACTTTGAATGCAAGATTCGAGTTTATGTGCTTCCACTAAAAAGGGGCCATTACATTAATTAGTGTTACGGAAAATAGCATTAGGCATAGTTACAGAAACCACAGATTAATCACTAGTCGTCCTCCCTGCCAATTTTATCTTTAAAAAATCATCATTTTTTTAATCTAATCAGTCAACCCAATTTTTTACCAGTTTTTTGGCAATTTTTTAATCAAAAAAAAATTATATTTTTGAGTTCTTTCTGATATTTTTCCTAACTCTAAGCTGATATTTACCAAGTAATTAGAAAAAACTTTAACATTTGGTTTGCCAATTTATTCCCAAGAAAGATTTTTGCTACTATGATTTATACTAATTACAGATAATCAATACCTGGCTTCTACATCTTATTTGTGTGTTTTCTTAAGTGCCAACACTCAGTGTACAGGCTTTTGTTATAATCTGATAATCTCTTCAAAAAGGAAAAATTATTTTACAGCACCAGAAGGTGTTTGGATTTTGTCACAACCCTCATAAGTATATGCTCTCTTCTATTCTGGAGATCAAAAGAAGACTTAATGTAGCTGCCATTTATCATTATGGGACATTGACGATATCGGAACACATCACAGATGATTTGCCAACAATGAGAAGTACAGCCATATTCTCTGAGGCACTTGACTGAATTAACCTCATAGCCGAATGTATTTTTCAATTTTTCTGTGTCTCTAGCAGTAAATCAATTCGTGTGATTTTAAGGGTTGGTAATTCTTATTAACCCACAGCAAGAGAATTGTAACAAACATTTCAAAGGCGAATTTGGGTTCCACTCCCATACTGAAAGATGGAAAACAATGAATAATGGTTTTATTCCCTAATACAAAACTAGTCTGTAGGAGATTAAGACATGGTATAAACAGGAACCAATGACGCAACAACATTATTCAGTTGATCTTAATGGATATCTTCACAATTATAGCTCAAAATAGATTTTTATTTCCCTCTTTTATTCTGCAGACTCGTTCACATAATGTTTATGATCAATGAAGATGCCTTGCCTTCAAATTTCGATAATATTGGAACTCATATTCTAGAAATGGAAAGATGAAGAAAACGCATTTCAATTCTAAAAACTCAGCAATAGTATATAAGCAAATTTAGCTAGTCAAAGACCTGGCATTAATGCATATAACATTCTCAATTATTCAGTTGTGTAGGATTATGGCTGAAATCCATAATTTTCTCCAATTCTTGCAATCAGCTTTTACCCTCTCTTGACAGGGCTAATTTCTTCAGCTTTCATCTCAACCTCCGATTGTATGCTACTCAACTAAACCTCTATTTCAAAAAAATTATAACCATATCTCCAATAAAAATATCCCCATTAAAGTTTAAAAAAAAACACAAAAGTTTTAGTAAATACTTGATCAGGTGATGAGTTTCTTGGCTGCATACTTGAATGCAGAGAAGACAAGAAGTGAATCAAGCCAGCAAGGATATCCATTAGTTTGCCTTTATCCTGAGAGAAACTTCCAGTTTTTCCTAATATATCTACATAATACTGCAAAACCTGCATGTAACATAAAAAGGGCTGTTATCATACCTTATAGAAAGTTAGAAACTATCAAAATATCAAGATTGAGAAAAAAAAAAGCTAGCTCAAAGTGGCAAATCAACAAGTAAATTTGCAATCTATACCATTAGAAAATTTATGTATAACAGATAAACCATAGTATAAGAAAATGCCATGCTAAGATATAGAATTCTACAACAGAATGAATTCTGGCTGACTATGCTCAGCAAGAAGTTGAATCATCATTAATCACAAACATTTTGCCAATCAGATCTTGGACCATTTTTAAGATCATGCAAATATAAAAAATGGTAATTTAAAAAAAGACTTACACAACAAAATTCATTATGAAATAATCAGTTGTGCAGTTCATTAGAAATGCTCTTCAGTTAAGTCTCACAGTTAGTTGCAAACTCCAAGCCTTAGCAGAGTGATTTGAAAGTAGAAAATTAGATAGATCAAAACAAACTAGCATACAAATATCGTTCAGGAGATTGTTGAGATCTTTTCCTGGTGCCATAGGCCCTGGTTCTTTGTTTTTCCTCAAACATTGTAACAAGTGAACAAAACTACTGGCAAAAACAATTTACGAATTCCAGTCATCAATCAAATATAGTAAATGAATATTTACAGTGCAAATAACAAAATTGTACAGGGTATGAACATCATAATAAGACAGAAAAACTTGCAATCTAGCCATACCTAATACCTCAAAAACTATTTTTTTTTCAGCTGCCTACTTGGAATATACTGATGAGCCCATAAAATTAACCAGGTCAAAATAGGCATATTGATGTTTGATTATCTGGAAACAAGACACCAAACAAGATAGCACCATAGAAAAAATAGTATTGGGCCTAAAATATGTCTCTATTATGTGATGATCCTCTATATAGGAAAAAGATAGAAGACAATTCCAGCTGTCAACAGGGCCTATGTATATGATGAGATTATACTGTCCTATGTAAGCAAGAGCTATACAGACTATAATGCAATTAGGCAGTAAGCAAGAGCTCTGAAGACTATAATGCAATTAGGTGGTAAGCAAAGGCTGTGGATGACAAACAATGATGAAGATAGAAGTAACATAATCAGCAATACTATGCTACCTAATACATGAAGAACAATCATTTACACTACAAACGGAATTACCAAATGTAAGAGACTAGTGTTTGATATATTTACTTTTGATCAACTTATCAGTGTAT
>VDFB02039626.1:0-18314 GCA_007258455.2 Sequoia sempervirens | reverse complement strand
TGTATTAGTCAGTGAGACCCGACTCATTCGGAAAGACCTCTCCCCGGTGAAAAATACTCATGCCGACATAAGCATATGAAGAATGATGGTAGACAATGATTTTTCCAAAGTCAATTTTAATGACTTTGAGCCAATTAAATATGTGTGAGCCCGGAAGATCATGAAAATGATATCGACCTTAAGTGCATAAGCAATACAAATATATGTCCCAATATGATGTATTGTAAAGAGATCATATCAATGAAATCTGATAGGCTATCATATGAAAATGACTGAATTTTGCCAATGAAGCAAGCTGAATACCATGTGAAGGAGTATATCAACAATAGTGATAAACATAAGATATACCTTCACTTGAAGAACCTTCATACTGAACTGATCATCACAAACATCTGAAAGCATAAACAGTGAATGCCACCTGTCTACACATGGAACTCGGGGCATCAGTACACAACAAACTAAATCCATGAATAAGTGCAGAATATCAAAACCAACTGAAGCCATCTGAATGTAAACCAATGCCAAAGTCATCAAAGAGGTGCCATTAATAAAGCATAAGGATCCAAATTGAGACAGATCATCAAAGAGAAGTAACTGAAAGAGATTTTGTCATCAAGGACAACCATAAACACAATCGAAAGATCCAACATGCTTGTCACCGAGGGAGTATCAAGCAGGGTTGATGCTACAAGAATAGTGGATATCTCAACTGCAGGAATACATGTGGTAGGAATGGGTGATGAGGGAACAAGAGGTGGAGGAGTTCTTGACTTTGGAGGGGTATGACGAACATTGGAAATTACAGGCGATGACGTTTTGGGAATTTCCTCAACTACATTATCAACGTGGAGATAGTTCTTTCTGATCATGCCCGGTTCCCGTTGATCACCCTTTTGTCTCTCCTCGATTCTCGTTCATCTTTGAATCACTCTCAAATCCTGTCTATTCCTCGTAAACTTCGCATCGAAACCGCTTCTTTGAAATCTTCAACATCTCTTTAGTGATTGGTCACCGGAAGTACCTTCTTTCATCAATCTATCTCCTTTGAAACAACCTTTTACCTTTAGAGCGAGATGGATTAGATTCCGTGGTTTCTCCTTCTTGGACGACCTGACTATCTTTCTTGCCAACAGTAAATTTGATCCTGGGATCTCTTCATGAAGAAGTGGGAACAACCGCTGATTTATTTTTCATGCGGAGTTCTTTTGTTGTCGGCGAGCTTCGGCTTCAGATTCTTCTCCTTCCGAATTTGTTCTGAAACTTTTCATTTCAAAACCATGCTTATGTAACCATTTTGCAGTATTGGATAGGATTGGCGCCAATCTCTCTCTCATGCTAGTACTTTCTTTCCTAGACCATTGAATTGCAGGCAATGACCTTTTAGAAACATATTGTTCATAATAGACAGCATTCATGATATTGCCAGGATTTGTAAAATCCTCTAGTAGGTCAACAATATCAAGGTCTTTGATCTGCTGAACAGTCAACCTGCAATAGTCCATTTTGCGAATGGCTTCTTCATCTCTACAATCAGCCCAAATGTCTTCAAAATGATAATTGTGATGATGACCCTTTTGTAATTGCCTTCTGACATCTCGGTAATCAAAATCAAACCTATACCTGTAGGTCTTGATTTTTATGATTTGCATCTTAGCATAAACATATTTGGCTTTCTATACAGTTGGTAAAGTATATCTATCGATTGTCAGTGGGAACTTGAATCCACGCCAGGAATATTTCTTTTTATTCTGCGCAATCAAATCGGGCTTGTTCAAGAGACATCTCCATGAGAACCCAATTTGTCTAAAGGATATCGCGGGTAGTACGTAAGGCATCCAGTTGTAGCACTTACCTTCAGTCAAGTAAATGTTGGGAATTGCATAAATAAGCATCCAACTTTACTTACCGCCTTATAAGCCTCATCAGATACCCTTCTCTTCTCGAGAGTTGGATCAAAATTGAAAAGTAAAAGTCCAAAGAAAGCATCAGTAACCCACCTAAAATGATGGAAGCTTTCTTTCAACTCTAGTTGATAGAAAAATTTATACATAAGCACCAGCATCTGATTGCCTCTTGTGGATAGACTTGGAAATTGCCTCATTACAGCTGTTGTGTACACCAGGTAAGAAGTTATATAGAATTTCAATGTGGAAGGCGCATTGATCAATTGCTCATGTATTTTATCACTGATTTGTTTTCCCCAGTCAATGTGCACTTTTTGTCTTCTTATGATCTTGATGTATTCATATATCTAGTCATGACACATGTATGATTCAGGAGAACCCTTCACTCTGCTCAAGAATGTGATCATATCTTTGACATCATCTTTGAAATCACTTCGCAGGAGTCCCTTTGGCCATCTGGAAGCAGTTTTCCTAGGCTTCTTCAACCATTGGCTATTATTTAGGTTTTTAGCCTTGTTGGGATCAACATCATAGACTTCTTGTGCTTTTTGTATCGAGATGTCAATGTACTTATCCATTTGAGGAACTTTAAACACAATATCAAAGAAGTCAGGGTCGAGTCTCAAAATCTCGTGCCCAGAAGAATCAATCACACTTCTACTCTCCCTGATGTAGTGGGATGCAACTTGAAGGGACAAACTCTATATGATGTGCAGCAGTAGGGAACATAGCTACCAAATGTAGGTTACTATGTACAATTTCTCTCATAGAATCAGGAGGAGGCCTCTTCTCAGTTTTCTCTGCAAAATCAACCAAGTCTTGATGACCGACCTATGTCTTTTATCTCTTCCACCTTGGAGACCACCACGGTTGGCGGATAGACACCTTGATACTTATATTTCATTTTTCCTTTTTTCTTTTGAAGACAATGGAGGTTTTTTGGCAGTCATCTGAGAGCAACTGAATCTTTAATCAATCAACTTTGAGAATCTTGGAAAGAGATTGCAAGATGTGGAGTCAGAACAAACGTTAGTTGTTAAACAGCATGGAGATGTGTGAGGCGAGCAAAAATGATGAGAAAGTGTGAAGAGGATGGCAAGGCATGCAAAATGATGCACAAAGTGGATGAAAGTAGGTTTGAAACGAAATTGGCAAGTTTGAAATGTTTCAGAACAAAATTGGGAAAAGTGTAGGGGCATTGAAAATCAACGCCTTTGCATTTTGAAGGAAGCTGGCTTTGGTGCAGGGGCATTAAAAAACAATGCTCCTACACTTCTTAGTGTTAGGAAAAATTTTCATATCTTTGGGTCTAATGGCACTAGTTTTTAGCGCAACTACATTTGAAACATAAACTTGGAATCAAAAGTGAAATGATGTGAGAAGAAAGCACCTTGACCATCTAGAAGTATGGAACGCTTAAAAACACTACTTGGAAACACGTATAGGACTGTAATCAATCTCCAAATCATCGCCATTGATTAAGTAAACGAAAACCATGCAATTTTACTCACAAAATGTGAGTTGCTTTTATTGTTCACACTAAATCATTGATGAACGGTGACGTGAGAAGAAGTAACACGCATGGGAGAATGAATGAGAGGAAAAAATGTGTAGAGAAGAAAGCCACGTTAAAAACAAGCAAGGGGAGTTTGTTGGTGCAATGAAGCTTGAGGAAACGCGATTTAGGTAAGAGAAAGACAAACCTACGAATAGACAAGACACCACAAACAAAAACAAAAAGAAATAAGAAAAAACACAATGGTTTACTGAAAACATAAGAAGAAAACAAAAGGAAATAAAAACACACATGTAGATCACTAAGATGTGTACAAAACAATGAAGGAAAATAGAGGAAAGGTAAGAGGAACGACTTACCAAGAGAAAACGTGAAACTTGGTTGGGAGGAACTTCAGATTTCTCCAAAAATGTGTTTTGCAGCTTGAGAAGACTTCACCCAGCAAGAAGGAATGGAGAAACAATGAAAATGAAACAAAATCACTTTTAAGTGAAAGGGAAACACAAAAACTTAACTCAAGTTGCGCAATTAATTGAGGCATAAAAAGTGGCACGATAAGCGAAAAATGTCAAAGACATGAAGAAATGTGCCCAGGCAAAAAAAATGGCTAAGTCTAGACACAAAGTGTAATAGCACATTTTTTCAGTGCTCTTACATATTTTGACAATTCACTTTTCATGCAGGGGCGCTGATTTTTGGTGCCCCTGCATTTTCAACACTTAGTTAAATTTTGAACATGGACATGAACGCACTTTTTTGAGGAATCTACATTTTTCACAATTTAACTAAGTATGAATAGTGAGACTTCACAAAGGGGCTTGTTTCAAAGGTCTTTGTGAGGCGAACATAGGGGGATTCTCAAACTAACTGTTTGAGGCTTTGGAACGCATTATAAGGTGGCACGAAAATCACCTTGTTTTGTGTGCTTGAACTTCACGAACCTAGGAAACAAACGAGTTTCATAGGGGGGTTATCCATGGAATGAGCGCTACTAGATTCCGTGATAACAGTATGATGACGAAATAAGTGTTGTAGAGGATCACCAATAGGCTGGAAATAATGATAAAAATTAGGAACATCAACCTTTTACCAAACCCTAGGTGCCTCCCAAAATACCCAACAAGCAACCTTGATCAAAACTCCACAAATAAGGTACCAAATCGAAGATAAATTGTTGTCGTGGAAGAATATGCAATAAAATCAAATACCCACGTGCCTTAGTTGCCATAAACTATCAAAATCTGCAAGTATGTTCTAATAAATCCTTGTTGTAATCAATTCTAAGCACAAATTAACCTGTAATGAAGTCCAATGATGCCCAAATGGAAACCCAAAGTAGATTTCCCTGTTTTGTGACCTAGGTTTTTGTCCAATCCACTATCCTCCAAGGGATTTCATCCTTAGAAGACTTGTATGTTGTTGACAGCCTCTTCCAAGAGCTCAAACCCGCAATTGCTTTTGTAAAAAATGAGAATAGAATACTCAAAAAGGAGCCCAACACATTGGTTTATAACCTCTCATGGACTTTTTTAATAAAATTTAATAAAATAAGTTTATTGAGGGTCTTTCCTCATCCAAAGAAAAATGCCACTTTTTAAAAACAACATAAGTTACTAGGATGGGGCACTTTTCACTATTCACCTTATGATTTTTAGTTACTATTCACTTTTTACTATTCCATTAAAGCAAACCTTAATATTTTCGCTTTAACCTTGGATTCATCAACTGAACTCCAAACTTAAAAGCTCATAAGGCTCCCAGCTAAACTCCACAGTCGTCGGTTGGGTCCCCTAACCTTTTTGTTGACCTATGGTAACCGTAATAGTAGGCCAACCTTTGCTATAGACTAAGTTGTTTAAGGAATGGACAGAGTCCTCCCTTCCCGAGATTGCTTTCCCCCAAACAACTACAAAATCAGATGTTGAAGTATCATCTCTCCTTCCCACATGGAATCCTCCAATGGTAGGTCTCTCCAACAAACCAAATACTCTTTGATCACTCTGCTCCTCAACCTCCTCTCCCTCATGTCCAAATCTCTACAAGAATCAAAACCAATTGGCCCTCCTCATCCAATGGAGGCAACTTAGGTGAAGAGACAACATGTTGTCCAAGAGCCTTCTTTAGGCAAGATACATGTAAGACATTGTTTATCTTACCTTCGGAATGTAACTCAAGCTCATAAGCTACCCCTCCAATCCTCCTCAATACTTTGTATGGACCATAAAACCAAGGCTTGAGTTTTTTTCCCCACTCTTTTTAAGTGTACTCTGTCTATAAGGTTGTAGGCGCAAGAAAACCATGTCTCCAACCTAAAATGTCCTCTCAATATGATGTTGATCTACATACATCTTTTGTTGATTTTGGGCATGTCAAATATTATCCTTAAGTTCCTTAAGGATATCCTATCCATCTTGTAACCAATCTCGAGCTCTAACCGCTCTACTATCACCCAACACTAAGTCCACAAAATATAAGGCATCATAACCATACAATGCTTGGAAGGGAGTCATACCAATAGACATGTGGTAAGTAGCATTATAACAATGCTCAACCATATACAACCTTATCACCCATGCCTTCTACTGACCCGAAACATAGTTACACATATAACCCTCAAGCTAACACCAAACAACCTGCTACTCCACTCCAATTAAAATACCCAAACACCACAAATTGTGAAGCAACATATTGAAATAATGTGCCAAGAAAATGAATATCTAGTTCCCAAATCAAAATATAGAACCTATTGTATGAGATGTAAAACATCAAGAAAATGTGAAAATGAACTCCCACATGCCAAGAAACTAACACAAACAGCCACATAACTCGTACCAACAACATACATGTTGTCATCTAACCAAAGCAAATTGAAATTACCCATCTCATACCTTATGTCCCTCCAATAGACTTCATGCCACACACTCCCAAGTGACTCAAAAGCTAATGTATACCATGCTAAACCTAGAAGTGCAATGGAAACCCAAGTAGGATAGCCACTAATCCATGAAGTACCAAATAAAATGAAGTCACCTACCAACGAATATATCGCTGCCATATCATAAGATATTGGTGACATAACCAAAGAGGAGCTATGGATGCCATCAACACCCATCAAAGACAACCCTTGAGTGGTCAATCCACTATGAGTGTCATCAAAAGAATCTTCATCATAATCGAGAAAATGATCAACAACAACTAAATTTTTTGAATTGGGAAACCTTTTCTCATTATCATCTATGGAGTGGTGAATGTCATGAATTTGTTGAAGATGAAGTTTAGCTTGTTGAGCCAACATCTTAGCTTTCTTTTCCTTTTCTAACCATCCTTCATTCAACTTTTTGGAGTGCTCTATAACAGCTGCTCCAAAGTGTCTGAAATCAGTCTTATAATAAGATGCATCATATAGATTACCATGACCAATGTATGCATCTTGTGTACCAACACTTATTGACTCTTCTTCACAAGTTTTCCCATGTGTAAGAGTAGCAATCACATAAGAATGAAGAAGAATATCACTAACCTTTGGGATCCTCTTCTATGCATGCATTGTAGTCATCAAAGAACATCAAGTCTTGATTCCTCTTAAGCTTTTCCCAAGTGATTAGAAATGGAAGTGGCTCAAAGAAATCTTCATCTTGGATGCTATGATATTCAAAATCAGATTGCTTGCATTCTAAACTTGTCATTTCATTCTCAAGTGGGAATAGATAGTGGTTGTCTCCATACTGAAAAATATAAACCTTTGTCTAGCTCCATTGAAGTAATTTCATGATCAAGTTGAATGTTCTTCATCAATTTGTTCAATTTCTTCACTTCTTGCATTATCATTTTTATTTATAGAAGTAGTTGTTATAAGTGATTGATTTTTTGAATTATGTAATGAACTGGACATACACAAAAGAAGACAAAGTTTAACTATCTCTTTGTCGTTATCCTTTACCAATTTGGTCACCCCATCCTTGCCTCTAAGCAACTGCAAGTAATCATCTTTCATCAACTCCAAAGCCTCCTTGAAAGAGTGTGAATGTAAATGAGAGATACCATGTCCCATTCCTTTTTCTCTTTCTCTCTTTGGTTTTTCCAAATGAAGCCTTTTGTGCGTTTGTGGGTGCTATCCATTCTTGACAATGCTTAAATAGTTTTATCATCCTTCACCACCAAGATCATGCAAGTCTTCCAAAACCAAATGCTTTTGTTTCAACTATGCTTGGCTGCCATAGACTGATTTTTCATCATGTGTAGGGGAAGTAGGATCAATTATCATTCTAGAAGAAGCATGAAGATCACCCAAATAATCCATACAATTATTGTCCATATCACTAGCATGTTCCATGCTTTTGTAATCTTCAAGGTTAGAGTGCACTTGCATACACTTTGCGACCCCAATTCGTAGCATTTCATGTCTTGAAGCTTTGTCTTCAACATATTCAGTCAAAGTACCATCATCATAAGTTGATATATTTTCCATTACTAACTAAACCCAAGATGTAGTATGCAAAACAAACCAAACATTATCAAAATGCAAGATCTTCTTAGTAGACAACCTCTTAGTCTCCATAATCAACTTTTTAAGACCGAATGCTGCATATGGTCTTAACAATTGTTCTTTCATCGTAGGTGATGGATGACTAGCCAAATTGAAATGAAATATGTTTCATTCCACACAAATGGATATATCACTTGTGGCCGGTTCATCAAGTGTGTAACTGTTATCATCATTGTTTTGAGCCTTCAAGGATTTCTCTAAAAGAGGACAATCAAAAACTCCAGGATGAAAACTAGACCAAACTGAATATCCTAAATCATTCCTCCTTTCTTCTTCACACAACTCAACATGCTCTTCTTTTGGGCTTACCTCATGAAGCTCTTCCCTTGTATGCTTATCATCTACACATTCTTGCCCCATAAGAAATGAGGACCTAGTGTATGGCTCTCTTTGTCTTCTTACATTAACAAGCTGATTGCATCCTTCCTTGACCTTTTGCAAGTGTGGGCAGCAAGCATCTTGGATTTTTTGGCTCTTAGTGACCACCCATCACACCACCCTTGTGTCCTTTTCACATCTTTCACAATACGGTGAACAAAAATTCACAGGACCCAGGACTTGAATCCATTAATATATATATATATATATATATATATATATATATATATATATATATATATATATATATATATATATATATATAATGTGTAAATACCTCCCTAACTAGAGTAAATTACATCATAGAAACAATTTAAGCCAACATTTCCCAAGCACTTTCATGTGAAATAGATGCAATTTCATGATTAAACCAAGTGTTGCAAAAGTTAGAATAGGTACAGTACCTTAGCACAGTGTTTTTCACACTACAAGAATCTGCATGACAACTCTTCTTGCCTGTGATCATGTTGACTCAATGGTGTGATATGAATCTCCACTTGATCCAAAGTTATTTCTTCTTTAGGACTCACCTGATGACTGATTTTCGCATTCATTGTGATCACTTGTAGGTTACAAACTACAAACAAGTGATTCTTCTACCATTCCTTGTTCTTGCACATTAAGCTCTTCACTTTTCCCAATGGTTTCTCTCCTATCTTTTGATATTTCTTTCCTTTTTCGCTACTGATACGGACTTGAAAACATCAAGTCATCTTCATCCTCATCCATTTATACCTAAAGAACTAGTGAAAGGAATGCATGTCTGTGTATCTTTTGATAAATAGAGGATAATTTTGTCATAGTTAAGCTTTCATAATTGTTTGTATTCTTATGGTGTAAGGCAACAGAAACTCTCCAGTGAGCAAGCTCTTGTAGATGAGAATATAATGAATTTTCCTTTTGAAAGTAAATCTTTCTTGTAACAGTCAAGCCTTTCGTAAAGAGGATCTAGAGAACATTGTAAGTTTGTTCAAAAATCCTTCCCAAGGGTATAATAAGTTGCATATTGTTAAAAACACCTAGCTTGCATGAGGGCCTACCTTGTTGGTCCAAACTGGAAAACCAATTCCATAAACTAAAAGCATACATAATTTGATTTCACCAACAAATGGGTAAGATCAAGCTCTGCATTACTCACTATTAAAAGTGATCTCTCAATTCTACCCTGAATTTTTAGTTTTTCCCTCTTGCCATAATGTCAAACAATTGTCTTGCATGGTCTAATTTGGTTTTGTTGATTGTTTGTTTAAGTTTCATTGCTTGTCTTTCATTGTAAAATCATAGAGGTAAGCATAGAAATGAAAGAGAACTATTGCATAAGTGAAAGACAACAATTGCAACTCAATAGAACCCATTTTTTTCAACTATATCAGATTTGATTACAAGTTTCAAAGGTTTTATATACATTAAATTAGACTATAACAGCAGTCTAAAACCCTTATATAATGCAATATTTGACTACCCAAAACGATAAACACATACCCGAATGTACAACTTCAATTGTAGCTTGATTATTGAAGTCAAAACATGAATCACTTTGCTATTACAACTTCAAATGGTATGGATGCGTATGATGACAAAATAAGTGTTGTAGAGGATCACCAATAGGCTGGAAATAATGATAAAAATTAGGAACATCAACCTTTTACCAAACCCTAGGTGCCTCCCAAAATACCCAACAAGCAGCCTTGATCAAAACTCTACGAATAAGGTACCAAATCAAAGATAAATTGTTGTCATGGAAGAATATACAATAAAATCAAATACCCATGTGCCTTAGTTGCCATAAACTATCAAAATCTGCAATTATTTTATGATAACTCCCTGCTGCAATCAATTCTAAGTGCAAATTAACTTGTAATGAAGTCCAATGATGCCCAAATGGAAAACCACAGTAGATTTCCCTATTTTGTGAACTGGGTTTTCGTCCAATCCATTATCCTCCAAGGGATTTTGTCCTTAGAAGACCTGTATGTTGCTGAAACCCTCTGCCAAGAGCTCAAACCTGCAATTGCTTTTGTAAAAATGAGAATAGAATGCTCAAAAATGAGCCCAACATATTGCTTTATAACCTCTCATGGACCTTTTTAATAAAATTCAATAAAATAATTTTCTTGAGGGTCTTTCCTCATCCAAAGAAAAAGACCACTTTTTAAAAATAACTTGAGTTGCTAGGATGGGGAACTTTTCATTATTCACCTTTTACTATTCCATTAAAGCAAACCTTAAAATTTTCACTTTAACTCTAGATTCAACTGAACTCCAAACTGAAAAGCTCATAAGGCTCCCAGCTAAACCCCACAGCCCTCGGTTGGGTCCCCTAACCATTTTGTTGACCTACAAGAACCCTAATAGTAGGTCAACCTCTGCTATATACTGAACTGTCTAAGGAAGGTACATTACATGGATGAGCTTCCCTTTTTTATTTTGCCCCATAGTTTCTTTGACTAATGGAGTTTGATAGGGATGATTTCCTTTATTTTGCTTTGGTGTTTGAATTTTTCTTGTCCATTTTTCTTTGTCGATTCTTTTGCTTCAGTAGTTTGCTCTTTTTTGTTTGATATAGACCTCTTTCTTGTGGTTGGTCCCAATTAGGGGGTGGAAAGATGCATGGATGATGATTCATGATATGAATGGTTGGAGTGTTGGTAGTTATTTCATCATAAGGACTCTTTGTGCTTTCCATGTTGGTGTTTGCACTAGATAAAGTTGTCCCTAGTATTATGGGAGTATTACTAACATGCTTTGATTCTGCTACTAACAAACCATTTTCTTGCCGTTCAAGATGGTTTAGCTTTTTTTATTTTTGATAATGCTCAATATCCCCATACTCACTTTCTTCAATCTGTATGGAGGATCTGTCTAATTTTGATGCTTCTTCAAAAGATGTTGATGCTTTACAATCCCTATGGGAGTCTTCCTCATAATCTATTTTTGCTTTCTCTTCAAAGGATGTTTTTGATTCACTCTCCATGTAGAGGTCTTCTTCATGATCAATTTTTGATATGTCTATGGATTCTACTATTCCTTGATCATGTGTAAAGATATTAAGAGTAGGAGACTCTTGTTCCTTGGTAATGATATCAAGAGTAGGAGACTCTTGTTTTGGATGAAGATCATCTACATTTCTATTAGGAGTAAGCATCTCATTGGTAAATGGAGGAGTATGTGATATATGGATATGATCATTATTTGTGACATCTTGTATGGATTGGAAAATACCCATTAGATCATGGTAGTATCTTGGAGATATGGATCCTTGATCTTGATTAATTTTGGAATTGCTTTTGATGTGCTTTTGATCAAGTTCTTTACACGGGTCAATTTCAAAGGATGGATTACTTACAAAAGGTTCTTGAAGGTCTTCATTAGGCATGGGCATTAGCTCAATATTTTCTTTATCTTCAAGTGAATTTGAATCAAGTGTTGAGTTGAGGATTCCTTCTATATCTACAACTATGAGGTCAAAGGATGTCAATATGTCTTGGAAAGGACCATTACTAGAATTTGGTGAAATATTTTGATCATTCTTTGGAATAAATTCTTGAGGTATGTCATCTAACTCATTGGGTGATGTAGAGACATCATCAACATGATCATCGGTAGATGGATCTTGAATTTTATCCTCAACAATTGTAGTAGAAACCTTGTCGATATCTTCAACCATGAGATCAAATGACGTTGAGATTTCTTGAAAGGGATCCTTGTTGGATATTGTTGATGGGTTTTGATCAGGATTAGAAAGTGACTCTTGATGCATGTTGATTTGATCATCGAATGTGGTAGAAACATCTTCAAGGTGCTCATTGATGTATAGATCTTGATCATTGTTTTCAACAATTGTGGTGGAGAGATTGTCACTACTATCATTAGTGATTGAATCTTGGTCATTGTCCTCAATAGTTATTTTTCTTTGATCAAGAAGGTCTTTTTGATAAGATCTTTGAGTTTGATACAATCAGATGTGTCATGACCTTTTGTGCTATGGCATTCGCAATAAAAATTATCATCATCCCATGGGAACTTGATGCTAGATTCACCTCCATTTAATGCTTCTAGAAGATTTATAAGTTTAGCATGGACTAACTTGTTTAATGTTGATTCAATTGGATCCCCTAAAGGAGTGTATTCACATTTGTCACCTTGTGAGATTTGTGCTTGTTGATATTTATCTAGTTGTGATTCATCTTGGAGACGTAGGGATTGATCTTGTTGTTGAGGTTGTTTATTTTGATATCCAACTTCTTGATATTGAAGATGTTGTTCTTGATGTGGTTGCAGACACAACTCAATGTCTTGATAACAGGGCTTAACCAATGGGGGAGTGTGTCAATTTTCTCTTGATTTTGATTTTGATACCCTTGGTGTAGTGGATTTGGTTGTTGGTAAAGCATATTTGGAATATACACTTGTGGTATTTGATGGGATCATGCACAAATTGATTTTGGACCATGTTCAGATTTAGGATGATGTTTAGATTTTGTGTCATAGGTTGGCATTGAACATTGTTGTGGTTGGGAAACACATTGCTTTGATTTAGGTAACCTTGATTTTGCATGGTGTTACATTGATTTAGATCAATACATTGAGTTGCATGTATATTGTTTGTATTTTGAACAACATTGGTGTGATTTTCAAACGTATATATCTCATAGTTCACCAAGTGTGGATTTGATATGTTCATGTTTGGTAAGTTTGTATTTGGTATATTCACATTTGGCATGTATTGATTTGATGGGATAATGTTGTTTTGTTGAAGACTCATGTATTGATCATTTGGTTGATAGATTTGTAGGTTTTGACTTGATTTAGATCTACCATAGGGAAAGGTGTTCCAAAATTTAGATTGGGTATACTCACATTTGTTGTAGTATTGATGTTTGTAGGATATAATGATCCCATGTGTGGATTGTATAAATGTGAGTTGTGATCATCAATTAGCATTGTAAGGTTTTGATAGTTTGGTTGATTTAGACCACTCATGATGTATGAATTGATTTTATATTCCATGTTTTTCTTGTGTTTTGACCTTGTTGCAAAGGTGAACCTCTAAGGTGTTTTGGACCAATGATATGATTTAATGATGAAAGGGGTAAATGATAAGGGGGATGAACTTTCAAAACTTGTGGACAACACTTTATACTTAAGGTTTGATGTTTTGATGCCATGGGTAAAGGTGTCAATGAACTTGTAAATCTTTAAGGTAGACTTGTGACCTTTAAGATAAACTTGTTCACAAAATGTGATAACCGACTGAACTAAGTGCATGGAAAAGGATCCATTTCACACAAAAAGTAGCTAAGTTAGGGTTTGGTTTGATATATGTTCAAGTCTAAAGTGTTTGGTGTGTCTACAGAGCTCTGCAAAAGTTTGGGTAGTTTTTCGGCTGATGATCAGATGGAGATGAACCTGAGATCAACACTGACGAGATCAGTTGATATGGGCAGAATTTGGACCTGGGCCGTTTTGTAAATGTTTTCTTGCATAAATAGCAAGGGATGGTTGGGATTGTCTAATCAAGGGATTGGACACCAAATGCATTAAGTGTAATAATTTGTTAATTTATCTTGTTTATGAGCTCTATTTTACCAAAAACACTTGTCTTGGATTAAGTTTCAAATTCAAATGTCAAGTGTCAAAATATCATCAATCTCCACAAAGTCCATTTCTGTGAAAGGATGAAGCAAGTCAGTGTTAAGGAAGCTACCTAGGCCAACTTTGGAAATATGTACTGAGAGGCCAAACCAAAATATTGTAGCCCCAAGAATAAACTACTAGGACAAGCATTAATATCAGGTTGGGTTTTGTCAAAGGGTATCCATACTTAGACCAAAGGGTTTGAAATTTTGAAAAGACTTGTTAATGTTTGTTTTGCAATGTTTTGGAACCAAGCAAAGTATTAAACTGACTCACAAACATTTACCACCTTAGGTTTAGAAGATACTACTTGTTGAATCCCCACTTTGATTTCTCTAAACACTAAGACAATGTGAACAACTAGAGATTTGGTGACACGAGCTCCCCTCCATGGCACACACTTCTTGGGACCACCAAATCTCAAGTCCTGAACATCCGAAGATCTTAAGGATTTTTCTGTTTCAATAATGAATCATAAAATGTGGGGCGGCTTCAAAACAACCATTCTTGCACCAACAAGCATAAAGGTTTTTGGCTTCTAAACAATTGGTTCGTAATAACGGCTTTCATTTAAGGTGGCCATACATGTGGCAAGATTAGCTCATGATTATTTCAATCAAGAGGCCTCCCAATCCTTTCTTAAGAAAGGATTTTGAAGTGTCACACAGACACTAAGGGTGGCACTTGTTGATATGAAACATCCACACCTATTGTTTATGACTTTCGTCAGAAACAAATTTTTTATATAGTGGTTTGAAAGAGCTTGGCTTTAGCTTGTTTCCACTTGGGTCATTCCCTCCTTTTGAAGTGGGGAGGCAAGCCCTCTAAAGATAAACAAAATAAAATAAGTATGTTTGTTGTTCAATCTCCTAAGTCGGATAACGTAGGGAGAGAGCATTTACAATGCATTTTCCTCACACTGGCATGGGGTTCATTTTAGTCCAAATTGAAATATGTGGGTGATTATACAAAATGTTAAAGAAATATTTTTGATTCCCAAGATTGTCAATTGGCACGAGAGAAGAGCATACGCATTTAATAACACAAATGTAAATCACAAGACATAGCAAAAACTTGATAATTTTAATGCTCAAAGCAAGGTAAATTCATTTTAAGCACCAAACTAAGTGTGAGTTTTCCTTGTTCAATTTTAACCCAGCAAGTAAAAATGATGTGAGGGTTCAATTTTAACTAATTTGAGCATTCATTTTAAAACCCAATTGAAAGCTAGTGTTGCCCTAGAGTGTGAAATTAAAAAACCATTACAAATGAGTTATGATTGCCCCAAAAGTGTTGAAACACTTGTTACAATTATAGTTCAAATGATAATAGTATGTTTCTTTTCTTCAATTTGTATTGTCCAAACCTACAAAACCCAGTTAGTCTAAAAACCAAAACAAGAAGTTAGAGACATGTTAGAAATCAAATGAAATAAAAAATTTAAAGCACATATCAAAATTTAAAGCAAATGTGAGGTTGTTTGGTTCAATTTTATCCAACTTTGAAAGTTAATTCATTTTATCCTTTCAAGTGTTTGAGAAACATTTTTTTAAAAATATATTATAACAACTTGAGATAATGACAACTTTCTCAAATCTTGATCAATTTTGAAATCATAAAATGTTTTGGAAAGTTAAACATGAGATCTTCAAAACTTAGCAATTTTCTACAAGATTAATCATATAGAATTCATTGAAAATTAAGGAAAATCATGCATTTAAGAGATTAAACCTAGAATTAAAAAAAAAAAAACACAACAAAATTAATGATAGACAACAACTTGAGATAATAACAACTTCCTCAAATCTTGATTAATTTTGAAATCATAATATGTTTTGGAAAGCTAAACATGATATCTTCGAAACCCAACAACCTTTCTGCAAGATTGGTAATATAGAATTCATCAAAAATTAAGGAAAAACATGCATTTAAGAGATTAAACCCTTAACTTCTCCAAAAAACACACAAAAAATTAAAGTTTCCATTCTTCTAGTGTCAAAATGTGACCAATGACATAGTATAGGTTAACTACACTCGATCCATATGAATTTGAGGCATATTTAACCCACTAAGCATCAATCCCAATAAGATCATTCACTGTAAACAAGGACAAAGAAGTCATTAAAACTAACATTCTAAATCATGAAAGCTTGACAAACCTCTAATCTAAGACATTGAAACTTATCCTATTACTGGGGTGGTGTCATATTGATGTGGAATGATAGCCCCTTCCCAATCCCTTCGATAATGAGTTTGTTTCAATTAGTTTTATTGAAGAAAATTGATGAGACCATTGATAGATGTGTATGAAAACATGATTTAAAACTAAATGAAGATGATGCAAGCTATTTTAATATGATTTATGCTTAGATAATCAATATAGGTGTATGCAAATCTACTCTAAATGTATGCAAGCTTCAAAAGATTAAAATCTTAATTAACAAATAAGCTAAATGTATGCATCTATGTTATCATGGAAGCCATTAATGGAAGCTAAGCTAATATGCAAGCAAATAAAGCTAAAATGATGTTAAAATGTGAGTGCAAGTGCAAATGTGTTTAACATCATAAGTTTGATGTTAAAATATGGATCCATTTGTCTCCAAATAGTGTTTTATTTATAAGAAAACAACTGAAAAATGAAGGGCTAAGATTGAAAAAGCTAATCAATGGTCAAAAATGAAAGATGATGGAGGCATGGATCATGGATTCCCATCAAGGGTTGAGGATGGAAAATAATATTTAATCAAGGGTTCACATTCATCCAAACAAACACACTTTCAAAACTTACACAAGAAATCTTGTAAGTTAACTTGCACATGAAGTCTTGTAAGTTAACTTGCACATAAAGTTTTGTGAGTTTGTTATAAGGAAGAATTTTTTTTTTTCAAATGAGTGAAGAAAGAGAATATTCTTTAAGATATTCTCATGGGTGAGAAAAATAGATATTTAGTTAATTAAAACCAAATTTTAATGTGCAAAAGGGGAAGGAATATTCCATGGGAATATTCTTTTTGGAGGAATGTGCAAAGGAGGAATATTCCCTTGCAAGTAGGGGGATTAGATTTATTAGTAATTTGATAATTAAATAAAGTTTATAGTATGCAAATTAGGGGAATTAGGATATTCATTAAATAATTTATTTATTTAATGGAAAGGGGAAGTGATATGATATTTAATTAAATAACTTAAGGTTATTTAATTAAGTAAGAGGACTTTAGGAATTAAATTAAATAATTTTATTTATTCAATTTAATAGAATGAAATGTTAGCATGAAAGAGGATGAATTAATCTAATTAGGTCAATTAGATTAATAGATGAAAATGAGGCAATTAATTAAATAGCTAGACTATTTTAATTGATTAAGTGAAAAGAGGATGGATTTTAGGATGAAATGATGTTAGTTAGCCAATGTGATCCATCAAGACATTTTAAAGTGTCTACAGATATAAATAATAAAAATAAATTTCAAACTTAAATCTAAATTAAAAACTAAAATACAATAAACTAAATGGAAAGTCAAATATATCAAAATTCAAATATTCAGAGATTAATCAAAATGTATTCCAATTGATGCCTAAGCATTGAATCCTCAAATCTCTATTAACATCATTTCCTTTTTATCCATCCTCTTAGTTTAATTGATTAATTATCTACAATTAAATTAATCAGTCATTTCGCCCATATTGACCTAAGGCTTAATTAAATTAGGGTTAATTCATCTCTTTTCGCATTAACACTTCATCTCCTTAAATTGAATAAATCAAAATATTTAATTTAATCACCTAAGTCATCTTATTTAATTAAATAACCCTAAGTTATTTAATTAAATATCATTTCATCCCCCTCCCCCATTTATTAAATCATCTAATTTAATAAATATCACTTAATTATTCTAATCCCCTAATTGCAAAAATTAAACTTTTTTTAATTAGCAATTAAACTAATTTTCTTCTAAGTAAAGGGAATATACCCATGGAATATTCGTTATCCTTTTTGCACAATTAAAATTTTGTTTTAATTTGTAAAATACTTTTTTTCCTCACCCAAAAAGGAATATTCCCTCTCCTCCAATCAACTCACTTGGCTTCAAATGCAAGTTAACCCTTTAACCTCTTTAGCAAGTTACCTTTGACTTGTGTGAGTAGGTCAAAAGTGTGTTTGTTTGAGGCAAGTGTGGACCTTTGATTAACTTTCATCATGCATTATCATTCATTGATGAGGATCCATGATCCATGTCTCTCATCCCTTTCATCTTGAACCGTTGATTAAGCTTTTTTATCTCAACCATTCATTTCTCATTTGTTTTTTTATAAATAGATCACTATTTGG
>VDFB02039625.1:0-22297 GCA_007258455.2 Sequoia sempervirens | reverse complement strand
ATAAAATGGATTATTGCAGGCTCACAGTTGAACAAATTATAGATCTTAATCTGACCTTGATCCCAGAAGGAGCGATTGATAATGGGCAGATTTTAGATCCTGAATATGAAGAACAAAGGGTTGTTGATGCTTCTATTCCAACAATACAATGGTCTTATAAAGAATCAAGTTCCATTTTTAACAGATTTCAGTCAGTCTTGGCAAATACTAATTTTTGGCTCAAGAGTATAGGTGTCAAAACTATAAAAATCAGGGTTAATGATGATGATGATTCAGCTGGACATATTGGATTGAAATCAGAAGTCAGAGATAAGTCCAAGGAAGGTGCTTCTTCTTCAGGAACCAAAATCAAGTTGAAAGTCTGATGTGCTGTGGAAAAACCTTTGGAGAAAACAACATTAAAAGGGAAGGAAGTTAAAGAGACGCAGATCCAAATCATCGATCAGCAAGAAGGAGAGATTCTTGATTCTCCTACTGCTCTAAGTATGATGTCTCCACATATTGATGCTGCACCAGTATCAATATTGTCTCCTATGTCTCAAATTGATAGTGATGTTGATTCCTTCTCAATGGTTTTCGTTCCTCCTATTGCTCCTATGGAAGTTGCTCTTCATACTTCAATTTCATCCACATTAACCACTTCTAAGGAGATCATGCATGATAATTTGCAGAATGTTTTTGATGCCAATCTGATGTATCCAATGACATCACAGATGACACTTCCAGAAATAGATACATCAGTTGCAAGTTTTGATTGCTTTATGGCTAACGCAGATCACAATACGCCATTCGAACAAACTTTTGTTGCAATTCAAACTGAGACATCTCCTAGAGTAACAACTGTGGCGCATAATGAATCTGTTTCTACACAAACCACAGTTGTTGTTTCAAATGCAAATACATTGGATCTTCCTTCATGGTTGAGTTCAGTCACTTTAAAGAGAAAGAAACAGGCAATCTCCCCAGATGTGTTTGATTTCCAGCAGTTGAAGAGATCAAAGCCAAAAGTTGCAAAGAAGGCTAAAATGGTTTCACGGGTAGTTGTGGACAGCAACAGAATGAAGTATGCAGAAATAGTTGAACCTCTTGCAGACAAGTCACCAGAAGAGATGCAAGTATCTGATTAGAAATTCACCAGGGTGGATTTAGGCAAACAAACACATGCTAGCATGATGCAAGATGCCCAAAGTTCAGTAACAGTCTTGACACATAGTTATAATGAACTTTTGGCAAAGAAAGAAAAGCTGAAAGAGGAGAATGCACAACTTGTTTCGGTAATTCAAAAGATTACAAACTCTTCAAAGCAAGTTAATCCATTAACTTCTTTCACCTCTGAAGAATCAGTCAAGCAATTGGAGAAAATTGCACAAAAGGCTAATGCAGTTGATTCTTGGGCGGCACAGCTGATTGATCAAGGTATACTAGTAATTGAAAAGGCATTAAAAATTTTGAGTACTGTCAGAATAGCAAGAGTAAAGATGAATCAGACTTTGGAAGCTTTCAAGCAAAGTTTGGATTCACTTGAAAAAGATTTAAAAATTTGGCATGAGATGGATCAAGTCAAGTTAGAAATTCTATGCAGTAATTCAATCATACCAAACAAAGAAAAATACATAGAATTTGAAGAACTCGTGACAAACAAGTCATTAGTTATTCAGGATCTCATCAAAGATGTCCAAGCTACACTAGAAATGAGTGATGAAGTTGAGCAGGACATACTTTCTAGCTTTGAGAAAATCCCTTGCAGAATTTTAAATCATGAAGGACAATTACTTGCAACTGATGTGGTTACTACAAAAATAGTAACAAATCTTCGTCAAGAGTTGGAATCAGAACAATTTACCATGGATTCAATTAATAAATTTATTAATCATCGAATGATCCTTGATAAGATACAAACTGTTTGTGAAGAACATAAAGAAGCAACAATAAGGTATTTTGATGTAATCCTGAAGACTGTTGTGGTTGCCAAGAACACACTAGGCCCCGATCCAGATGAGTTGCAGGAATTTATCAGCAAATTTCAGTCTTTCAAAGCTAGGACTGAAATGGAATAAAAGTGTTTTATCTTTATGTATTTTGTTTTCGACAAACTACATGTAAAAACAAATTTTGTAATCGCAAGTGTTCCTTTCACTTGCAGTTTTGTAAAATATAATTACATGTAATCAAATTACAAGTCAAGATAATTTAGGACTGTAATTTGGAATAAGTCAATTGCAAGTAGTTGGTGGTTGAGAGAATTTCTCAAGTTAGTTGGGATCCTCCCACCTTTTTCTCATGACCTCTCTCCTATAAATACTTGAGAGGGTCCTTTGTAATTTGTATCTTTTTGGCAAGCAAGAGAATTTTGTATTCATAAAGACTTTGAGCTTTATAGTTATAAGTTGTTCTTTTTCAAGTAATATCAAAGAGTTGGAAATTTCAGACTTTGTGTTGAAGTCCTACTTTGTATCCATTGTGTTCTTATGTCATTTTGGAGCATTACTTTGAGATTATTTGGAGATTGTGGAAGATTGCTAAGGAGAGCTTCAATTGAAATATTTGTAGACTTTGTGCGGTGAATGTTGGAAGGTTGAATTCATAATTTGAGTTTAGAAGTTAATAAGAATTGCAAGTCTTTGTGCTCGTAATAATTCTCATTCGTAGTAATTAATAGGTACATCATACTTGCAGACTTTGTGTTGTTTTATGCTGTATATTATTATTAGAATTATCTTTCAAAAGGGTAGATAGGATCTCAGATTTTCAAGACATTGTGTTTGAAACTGTTTTCTCGTCCCGAAGGAAGTGACGAAAGTCTGAGCTTTCAGGAAACTTCATTTCCTTTCTCTTGATTTTATTGCAAGCTATTGTAAAAGTTTATTTAAAAGTTAATGTTACTTTTCTGAAAAGAGAAAAGAGTTTAATCTTTCCTGAAACAAGAGGAAAGATTATCGTTCCACCATATTTGTTTTAGTTAATAGGAAAGGGGGAGCCTTCCCTTAATTAGGAGAGTTTTATCTCACACACTTTGGCTGAAACCACCATTTTGCTAAACCTCACAAGTTTGCAAAATATTCAACCAACACATATAAGTATAAACACAAATTGTAGTTGAGTTGCCCAAGGAAATAGCACACTTAGATATATAGTCAAAGACGCAAATGTATACAAAAATCATCGAATATGAAATCCATGACATCAAATGTTCCAAACAAATATGAAATATCAAAAGATTCAAAACAATAACTAGAAGTCTATCGCTCAAAGGAGCCTGCATCCTTCCTATGAATGTGTCTAAGATAGGTCATGGATGATGCAGTAGCCATAATATCAAGTATTAGGGAAATTGCCCTAATGAGGTTGAGGGGCAATGCCCTTTGTGGGGGTGTAGGCGTAGTGCCTCTAGTGGGGTTGAGGGGCAACACCCCTCGCGGGGGTCTGGGGGCAGCACCCCTAGTGGGGCCAAGGGCAATGCCCATTGTGGGTTCAACGCTTCTAGCGGGGCTAAGGTGTTAATTCCCCAGGGTTGGGGCAACACTCTAGTGGGGTCAGCGGGCAACGCCTCTCAGGTCTAGGGTATTCTAGCTGGAGTCATAGCAGCACTCCTTCATTGGTTCCAGGCAGCTTCAAGGCCTCTGTCAAGGATATAGGGTGGGGTTGAGGGGCAGAGCCCTCACCACCAAGCCCAAATTAAGACCTCCAAAACCATACAAACCTTCGTGGCGTACATCATTTTGCATTCACAATAAGTTAAAAAAAACAAGTTCTAACTTTAAATTTCATGTAATTTTTGCACTTTTCAAACCTCTTTTCCTATTGCCGGTAGTCCCGTTGGATAAGATTTCCTAGACTCTCAAGGAAAGTTCAAGTCCGAGCCCCCGTGACTCCTCGCATTGGCAGGATTCAACTCAAGACTCACTGAAATTTTGTAGTCTTCATAAATACAAGCAAGCTTTTGTCATTTTCTGAATGAGTAATTGTCATTTGCTTTAGGGTTTTGTCTTGATAATAACTACAAGCAATTTGATTGTTTGATTGTTATGGACAGTGAATAGTAAAGTCATTTGATCAGTTTCTTCTGAATAACTTGTATGGATTAGATGATGCTGTACAAAATGTGTTGTTGCATATGATATTATTTTGATTTTGGAGACTCGTGAAGTTGAAAATGAATAATGTGATATTTTGAATTGTTTGATTTTGGACTAACAGTTACAAATTCAAAATGTCTGGATGGGACCATGGTGAAGGTTCTAATAGCTTGAGGTCAAGAAACATTTGGAGGCAGCAATAAGGAAGATCGCAATCTTCTAGTGGAACTAGTGGAGGCAGACCCTTTACCGTGAAAGAGGTCCTAGCATGTTTGGACGTGTTAATGCACCCATCCAAAATGTTCATTTGCAGCCTAATGCCAATAGATGCACTTTGATGAAAGAGAACCTCACATTTTGAATATTTCGCAGATGGCCTCTACTTGTAGTTTCAATCAGCCTAATAGACACACAAAGAATATACCAATAGTAAATACTTTATACCTGTAAAACTAGTCCATCTCATAGTTTGAAGACTTGAATGGGCTCGCCAAGACTCAGCACAAATTGCTAGTAAACTAAGAAAACACAATGAATCACCATGACTCACAAGCTGAGTCCTATCCACAATTTTGCCGAAAATTACCCAAGTTTCTACAAAAATGCAGTTGCATCTTGGTTACAAACTCGCAATGTTTAGGGTTGGACTCTACTGCAATGTAAACATAAAATAAGCATTCCCAGGTTTGCTTTTTCATTCATTTTTTCCCTCTTATACCAGAAGACCTCCAAATTTACAAAATGCAACTAAGAAAAGGGTTTTAAATTACTTTGGAAGGCGTAGTTGAAATCTTTTGAAGATTCAAACAAGTTTGGAGTGAATTTTACAAAGGTATGTATCTTTTTTTTCTGAATTTGAAATGACAAATGCTGAAAACCTAGGGCATTGTGCTGCCCAATTTTATTTTTTGTCCTCATTTCCTAGCCATGCCAACCCTACTGCATTGTGTTTCATTTTACTTTATCTTATAAATGTTTTCCATAACATAAAATTTTGAAACCCTAATAATTTTTTTTCTATGTTCAAATCAGCAATGGCAAATTCAATGCAGAGCAGCAGCAGGAAAAACCCTGCATGGAAGCATGGCATGTCAAGAGATGCAAAGGCAAGGGTCCATTGCATTTTTGCTAGCTTCTTATGACAAGAGGAATCAATAGGTTAAAATACCACCTTGCTCGAATACATAGACATAATGTGAGGGTGTATGGTAATATGCCTAATGAGGTTATGAGAGAAATGGAAGCCCTAATTACCAATTTTGATATAAAAAATCAAAAGAAAGAGGACAAGAGAAACAATGTTAGTGGTGATGAATGCAAATCCTAATTCATCTACAAATTCCTTTATTGGTCCATCCATTCATCATCTGCTTTCCTCTACTAGTGAGACTCCTAAGAGTTCTAGCCATTGTCCTCACCCAATTCATTTATTCCTCGCAATGTTCCAAAAACAGAACCTTCCCTTGAAGGTACCACTTGGAATAAAGAGAAACACAATGAGGTTAGGATGGCAGCAACAAACTTTTGGTATTACAATAATTTACTCTTCAATAGAGAAAACAACCCAAATTGGAAAAAGTTGGTGATTCAATTTTTGAAAGATTGGATAGGTTTCTAATCTCAACTCATTGCATCGGTAATTGTTGGGCTTCATTTTCAGAAATTTTGGGTTGGAAGGGGTCTAATCACTGGCCAGTTAAGTTCTCTTCTTCGGTCTTCTCCCTTCCAAAGCATCCCCCTTTCAAGTTTCAACTCATGTGGCTAAGGGATTTTGACTTTTTCAAGCTCTTGGAGTATTGGTGAGTTGAAGGGAAGCTTGCCTTTTGGACTTCTATGTATACCTTTTTTTAAAAGGCTTCAGTTTGTTAAACACAAGCTCAAGAAGTGGAACAAATGCTATTTTGGGAATATTTTTCATACAAAATGTTCTCTTCAAAAGCAGCTTGAGAGAATAACATTCTGGATTAAAGAAAAGGGAATGTTGGAGGACCTTATAAAAGAGGAATTCGATTGTTCCAACAAATTGGCTGAATGGGAGTTGCAGGAAGAAACTTTTTGGAAACAAAAGTCCAAGATAGATTGGCTCCAAGAGGGTGACAGGAATATCTCTTTTTTTCATAATTTTGTTAAAGCTTGATGATGCGGGAATGTTATTCTCTCTTCTCAGAGCAGGGTGATCTTTTGTTTTCTTTCCGAAATATTTCCAAAGAAGCTATTCGGCATTTCTCTTCTTTGTTTACAGAGCAGGGTCACCAAGCCTTTATGGAGGAAAGACACATTCTGGACTGCATCCCTTCTTAGGTCTCTGAAGATATGAATAAATCTCTTATGGCTACCATCTCTTTGGATGAGTGTAGTGTCCCACCCTCATAGTGCACGATATTTTTCAATTCTCATTTGACATGATATCATTTTGTCAAATGAATTGCATGCAGATGACTGAGGTGTGCAGAGGTTCAAGTGAATAATAGCGACTTAAAGTACTGATTGCTTGCAGATGTAAGTTGGTTTCAAGATTCTAAGCTACGACAGATTAGGCACTTCAATTATGAACATATAAAATGCATGAACAGATCTGATAATCAATTCTGACTGGCAAATGACAGAATATCTGCAGTGATAAGTTGCAGACTCATACATTCTTAAACAGAGCCTTAACCAAAGGCAGATTACCTGTATTCTGAACTTGATACGATGCTACAGCAGTATATTCGTTTCATCTTTAACAACAGACCAAAATATTGCAGCAATAACAATGATTTGCGACTTGATTTCACAGATTAAATAGCAGTATTACCTAATGCAGATATAATGAATCTCAGACCTGAGAAATGGTGCACTCAGGCTAATTGAAGCTCGAGAATGCATGAAGACTTCTCAGAGGTTAACTACAGCTACACGTCTCATACTCTTGACACTCTGTGCTCCTATCACAAGCCCAGATGACCTCCAGGTTTACATGCAGCCTCTGTAGTGTGTTCCAAGACTGGCAACCCTGCGAATACTTTTGACCAGTCTATCGTGGTCTTGGAGTAGACAACAGTTTGAAATTAAAAAAAAGCGGCCTCCTGCAAATGAAATCAAACCCACCCTAATCGCCTCTCAAAGATGCTCGGTCAGCAGCATACTTTTCTTTGACCAGTGGCGGCTATAGATATATGAAGCATACACCCAAGCATGACCCGATTCCCTTTAAGGAAGAAGCAGAAGTTTTAATAAGAATATAGCTTTCTTTGAATAACCACGATTTGCTTACAAAACTGGCGGCTCCTTGTCTTACTATCAGCTCCTACAATGTTTGTCTTATCTGCTAGGTTGCACCATAGACCCCCAAATTTGCACGGCAACCATAAGATATGCTTGCAACTTCCTTAAGGAGAATGTCAATGTCTAAATGAAATGGCAGCTACCTTATTCCTTATTTTTTCCCTCCCCGTAGGCAATCGTTTGTCTTTCTCTCCAAAGTAAACAACATAATATTAAAGTTGGCTCAATTTCCACATCAACTACATAGTCTTCAATGTGGCACGATTAGTCTTTGATAAATGGACATGGCAATTCCCTTTGACTAGCTTTCAAGCTTAAAGTCTGCAATAAACCAATATAAATACCACGAGCCTTATTAATGGGCTCCCGACTTTGATCGCCCAAACGAGGATATAAGATTAGTCGCCAATAGACTCCTTATTTCTCACCGCCACAATTAAACCCTAATCAGAAATCTGCAAGTCTCTAATATATTCTTCAAATCTTGAATATTTTGAAATTCTCCAAACCCTGATATCAACCAAACCTCAAAAATTCAGAATCTTGCCTTCAAAGAAGACCCACTAAATTCCCACAGTCAATCTTTGATGCCCAAACGCGAATCCCACCTAAATCCGTCTGTAAGAGGTTTTGGGTTTTCGTCCAAACCTCAAAACCTGAGAAGTCTAGGTTTTCGTCCAAATCCCAAACCTGAACTCGAGGGTTTCCATCCTCTTGTTCTAGAAAGCTGAGCTCTCACAATCTCCAATAAAATAATAATAATCTTCACCTAATGAGAAAATGAGCCCACAAACCCTTATAATCCTTTTCTAGGTTTTCCGGCCATTGGCGCGAATTGCGACCTCTGGAATGCGGATTTGAAAACGGATAGCTATGCACAGATAAACTGCTCTTCAAATTAGGAGGGGAAGCTCCCTCTTGTTGATGGTGTTTGAAAGAAAGTAAACTAAAACTAAGTTGCCTATCTTTTTGATCAGCTTAGAGCACAAGGTTTTTAAAACACAAACGCCAGCCTGGAGATTTTCTTAATATAGTTCAACTAATGTACTCAACTTAACTAGAAAGACGTTCCCAACCTCTCAAGTAATAGCAGAGCAAGAGAAGTTAGAAATTAACAAGGTAGATTTTCTGACAAAAATACTTCAATAATCTCTCTTTCAACGAACACCTACACACTTCACTGCAAGCTAAAATAAAGATCATAAAAGTAGAACATAGATAACGGAAATCTGAGATTTTGGACCAAGGCAAAGAGGCTCATGATTTTATTACTCAAATCTCTGAAACAAAGCTCACTTCTAACATGCCTTGAACAAGAAATTGCAGCTAAAGAGGCTTGCAAACTTATTCTTAACACAATAGAAAACAACAATCACACTAACTCCTTGTTGGCTAAAGAGGCTCAACAATTTGCTATCACAACACAATTGAACAATACTTGAGCAACAAATAGAAGGCACAATAGGCTCAGCGTTTTGTTCTCACTAGCACGGTTTTAACTAAGTGAACTGAAACTGAATAACAATTTGCTGCAATTCAGGCTCGCAATTTGCTATGACAATAACCAAGTAAAGAAAACTAATGATAAAGGCTCTATTTATAGAGAAGCTGCAGGAGTAGGGAACCCTAAAATCTCCTTTTGTTTTCATTAACGAGTTTGCTCTGCCAGCTTTATTTCTACTAAATCTAGAAAGATAAAACCCTGTGAAAGTAGAAAAAGGAAACGCTAACTATTACATCTTATCTTTCTCTCAAAGAATGGATAAGTATCTACCCCAAGAATAGAAAGAAAGGGAAAGAAAGCTTCTAGAAGAAAGTCATTAAAGCTCGACTACATCCTCACAGAAGTTAGGAGATTCTCGTCTCCGTTCTGCATCTATGCCATCAATAAAGAAACACCGCTTTTCAAGAATATCTTCAACATCTACTACTAGATCTTAGGAAATCTTCACCTCATTGGTCAGCTTTATCGAATCCCCTTTGGTCGACATCAATTTAAATATGGCCTATCCTTCCGCCTAACCGATCGCGAATCATGAACAATATTCAGGAACCGAACTTGCACTTCCTCAAGCCCGACGCTCTTACAGAGTCTTTATGCTTTCCTTCATCCATCTCCTCAGTAATATTCTCATATATTTATCTTATGCATAGGCCCCACATCCTTTCAGATTCACCCTTTCAGAGAGTTGGCACTTTCTGCCATGGGGAATGGAAAACACCTTTCGATCATATCAGTTTTAGACTACAAATCAATCTATACCGCCCTCACGGGACCGGATCTCCTTGTAAATGGGTTGTAATGATTAATGCAAGCATTACTTAACTCGCCCGAACCGGAGTAGGAATTGACGCTGCTGCGAGGAGTCCAGAATGTCCCAAGTTCTTGATTGAAGTGTTGCCTGCTCTCTCCAAGGCATGTAGATCGAACACCGGCTTGACATGATGCAAGTCTGTCTCAGCTGTTTTGATATAATTGTGAAAGAGAACTGATTCGGACTTGAAAACATTAGGAGTGTACTCCATTTCAGAAAACTCGAAGAATGACTGTAAACTCGCCTTGGTTCAAACAAGTCTTGAACAATTTCTATTTTAGAATGCTTATTTTGTGCTCCAACGGGCAAATTTTGGGAAATTTTTCTAAGATATGGGTTTTGTTCAAAATTTGCTGATGCAAGACAACCCGTGATCGGCCCGCTTTTGGAAAATTTTGAATCTTTGTCTAAAACAGCAAACCCTAATTTCTTCAATTTTTCCTCTCAAAAAAAGCTGGCATTTGGGTTTTGTTCAGAATGTGATTAAAAATGAACCCAGTTGATTGGATTTGCGAAACCCTGACGTTTGATCGAAAAAGCAGCCAACCCTAGGTTTTGAACTTTCTTGAAAAAAGCTGCGATATGGGTTTTCTTCAGAAGACTGATTGGAAAGGACCCAGATGGTTGAATTTTGAATGCACTGAGGTTTTCACTGACATGCAAGATAAAAGCACTTGATGCAACTTGATGAAGTTCTTGAAAAATTCTTCAGAAGATAGAGGCAAAAAGATCTAGATGACTGAAAAATTGAAAGCCTTGACCTTCTGCTTAAAAGTTTGATCTTCGAACAAAAAAAGCTTGAAAAGAAGGGTTTATGCTTGTCGATCTGAAAATCTGATGTAAAACCAGAAGATGGGATTCTTGAATCACAAAAATTCCTTCAAACTTGCTGCTCCAACTTTCTCCTCTGGATGCTACCTGCAAAAAAAATGAAAAATACATGAAAGAATGATGTTAAATGGACTTTAGTGCTTTGGATTAGGTTTTACTTTCTTTGCTTTTATTTCCAAAACCCTAAAACTCAGTCTCCTTGAACTTGGACGCCATTCTCCACTTGCAAATTTTGAAAACTTTGAAAAACCTCAAAAAAATTCTCTAAGGCATGAGAATTTGGGCACCCTTCTCTACCAGGGGCGCCCACTTTATCCAATGTTAGCCAAAATTTTGATATTTTCAACTTTTCCTCATTTTGACATGCTACTTCGCCTCCGATTTCCCGTTGACAGATTGATCCGACAGGCGAGCTGAAGGTTTCACGGCGAAGCCTGACTAATTCTAAGAAAGATGTTCTGGAGGCATCTCTGGCGAAAGACTTCATCTTGACCTCCGAATTCGTGGGAGCCTTTTCCTTTCAAGGGCACCCATTTCACCCAGAGATAACCATTTTCATAGCTTTCAAATTTCTTCATAAACTCCCTTCTACAAACGATCTCGTCGAATCTGGAGCTCCAGACGTCGGATTGACTGGATATTATACTCATCGCGAAGCTGACGAAGAATGAAGAGGGGTCTTCTAGGATGAACTTCATCAAATAATGATTTTAAGGTCTCAAAAAGTTTGGGCACCTTTCTTGGTCAAATTTCACTTTCACCAAAGTTAGTTTTATTTCTGGATTTTCTCTCGTGTTTGCTTTTGAATTTTGGTTCTCACTGGCCGGACTTCTATATTTAGCTCACATCCTCGTGACTACTTTAACTCCTCGCTGACGGTTGAGGTCTCACTGAGTTTTGATCAACCGAGACGAAATCAATGAAGAGCCTTTATCTCAGAATTCATTCGCTTTCACCTCCTATGCTTGGGCTTCTTCAACAGGGGCGCCCATTTTCTCAACACTTAGTCAAATTTTCAACCTTTTCAACTTTCCTCGTTCTGACTCCAGTGCGGATCTCCCCTGTTCAGCTTTGGATTCCGGATGACTAAATCGCCTGATGACTGCGCTGCTGAATCCACTGCGAAGCTGATAGAAAAGTGAGGAAGTTTGACTGGAGGTTTGAAACCCTAATTTATCATCTGATGCCCTAAAAAGGTGGGCGCCTTTCTTCAACAGGGGCGCCCAAACTTGCCAGTGTTAGAAAATTTTCATGAATTTTCAATTTTCTTTCTCGTTCTTCGTGCATGTTCATCACTTCATCTTTCTCAATGAAGTTTAAGTGTTGAAACTGACTGGCAAATGAATGACCTCCATTGATGACCTTGAGCTCCGTGATATGCTTCAAAAGCGTAATAGACCCAAAAGAGGGAAAAACTCATTATTTTAGATTCGACCGCGACCAAACATACTTGATGCATTTTGAGCTAATCAAAATCAGCTTTGGACCCTATCGGACTAACTTTCTATTTTTAGAAAGTTTTGCCAGTATCCATTTCCAAGAAAACCCAGAAAAACCCAGAAAACATTACTAATTTTAGAAAATTTCTAAAAATAGCAGTTTTCCTAAAATTTAGGGATGAAAAAACTGAGATCTTGGTTTTGTAGGTTAAGTTGTTCTTAGCAGACCCAGATCATCAGATTTTGAAAATTTAGCATTTTAACCCCTCATGCAAGACATGCACACCCAAATTCTAACCTTTTGACTGATTTGACAAGACTTTTACTCATTTCTTCAAAATGTCTAAGTGTAACAAAATTTTAATTTTTAGCAACACTTAAAACCACTTTATCACTTTATCATTAAAGTGACTTTATTAAATCCTCATTAATATAATTACTTAATAATACCTTATAATTGCACTTTTTCCGAGGTAACATTAAATAATTAAATTAATTATTATTTATTAGGTGGGATGGAAAATGGGGACATTACAATGAGCTTGAAAAAACTATGTTCCAAATGGAGGGTAAGGCTTCTAGACCTAATGGGTTCCCTATAGAGTTCTTTTAGGCCTTTTGGAAAATTTTGAAATTTGATTTGTTGGAAGTGGTTAAAGAATCACAACAAAATAAGAAAATTCTCAAATCCATCAACTCGATTTTTTTGGCCCTCATTCCTAAAACAGAGGGTGCTTCTTCTTTGAACTTATTTTTCCCTATTTCTCTTTGTAATGTTACTTACAAAATAATTACTACTATTATTGCATAAATATTAAAAAAAGGGTTGGCTCCTCTAATTTATATTGAACAAGGAGGTTTTGTGAAAGGACGTCAGATCTTAGATGGCGTTGTGATTGCTATAGAATCCATTCATTTTATGGATTCTTCTGAGGAGAAGTCCATGTTTATAAAGCTAGATATATCCAAGGCATATGATAGAGTCAAATGGTCATTCCTTCATAATATTTTATCTACTTTTGCATTTTGGTCAAATTGGATAGAATGGGTAATGAGTTGTGTGACCTCAACTTCCTTTTCGGTCCTCATCAATGGTATTCCTTCAGCTCTATTTTCTACATCTAGAGGTCTCAAACAAGGTGACCCTTTGTCTCCTTATCTTTTTATTTTGATGACAGAGGGTGTAATGTCCCCTCCAAAGTGAGACATTTGTATTCAATAGATTAGCCTATCATTGTGACCCTCATAGGCTAATGAAGGTGTTGAGAGGGTCTTCTGAGGATTGTATCACCTCTAGCGTTCAGTGATGATTAGCTCTGGCTTTTGTTTGAGGCTTCCGAGACTCAATTTACTCAACTTACTATTTATAGTAAGTCGGACATGGACAAAGTGGAACCCTTACTATTTTTAGTAAGGCATGTGATCGATAAAGAATCATCAAATGAGTCCCCAATTCAAATGGCATATTAAGAGTTGATGAATTTAAGGAGTTATTAATGTTATTTGGCTTAAATAACATTAATTAATTAAAAGGGGGTATTTTAATGTTATAACTTAAAGTTATAACTTGAGGGTCAAAATGTCATTAAAAGGGGGCCAAATTAATGAATTAATTATTGGACGCCAACTCCTAAGTTTCGAGTGAAATATTAAAAGGATGAAAATAAATAACATTTTAATCTTTGTGTTGCGACCTTTTAGATTTTGGGGGGGGGGACTAGGGGCCGCATTTCCGGGACGTTTCCTAGGGGCCCATTTTTAGGGGACGGTAGGGGACGGCGACATACAAAATACATATATATATATATATATATATGATTTTTTCAAAATTTATTAATATATTATAGATAGAGAGAGGGAAAGAAAGAGATATATGTCAATAAATTAATAATTGCTAACAACAATATCAATATATAAATAAATCGCGAGAGTAGTAGCATAACAACATAATAAATGTCATTAAAGCATTATAAAATTTATCATAGCAATATCAAACATCAATAAAACCATGGTCTATCAATATCCAAATGTTTCAAACATGCATCCAAAAGTCTCAAAGTTCAAACATGAAAATCAAAATACTAAATACATTGTCCAACAGTCTATGAAATTAAGCCTCATTCGGGCTATGAATATCAAAAGACTCAGAACTATCTGAGTCACTATCATCTTCTGGCAAGAGTGGATCATCCAATGGTAGCCCGACCAATCCTGGTTGCACCTCATCCTCATCAATTTGCCTAACGTCCTCAGGATCAACATCCCATCGTGCTGCTGGAGTTGCCGATACTCAGTAGTCTGACGGTCCTGAAGTCTCAAGGCACTATGAACTGCAACTAATTTCTCAGCTCGTTTTGAAGTAAGCCTGTTCCTCTTAATGGAGTGGATGAAGCCATAGGTGGACCAATTCCTCTCTGCAGCAGAGGAACTAGCAATCTATGAGAGCAAACGAATGGCAAGTTGTTTCAAATCCGGTGTGTCCTTCCCATGAAATTTCCACCATCCAATGGGGTTGTTTTGTGCAATGGTGGCCCTATCTGTCCTAGCCTCTGGTTTGCTGAATGTAGGACCCTGAAGATCAGCAAACATAAGCCACTGCTCTCTAATAATGGTTGCTAGCTCATTGGTATATATTTTACGAAGGGCTGTTGTAAGCCCCTCTATCACCTCGTCATCCTCAGAAGGAAGCATTCGGCCAGGTCTAGGTACATACCACTTCGGATTAAGAGAATAGGCAAGCATATGAAGAGGGGTATTCATTGTGTTCCACCTCTTTGTCACAATAGGCCTAATATGGTCCTCATAAAATCTCAACTCAGGTTCCTTTTGACGAATAGCTTGCTTCATTTGGTCAAGCATGCTATCAAAAGTCTCATATATCTCTCCCAAGCTAGGAGAGTCTGTATCTGCATACCGGATTACCCTCACAGCTGGTGATATGAAAGAGCAAATATACCTACAAGCAACAAATTAAATATTAGAACTTTTAAAATAATAAAATACAAACTACAAAGTAAAACAAAGTGTAACAAATTCAAAATTTCAAAAACAATTTAAATTTTCAGATTTCTTACTTGATAGTGGCCCACCAAGTTTCACTAAGTACTCTATCTCTCACTTCCTTGCCTTCATTTGTCTTCGACAGATTCCACCTTTTCCAATCTGCACAAACAACCATGGCTTGTAGAGCATCTTGGACCTCCAACATCCTCTCCAGCAAAATATAGTAGCTAGCATATCTAGTCTCAACTGGTTTGAGGAATTCTTTCTTTGAATAAGACCGGAATAGTGCGTGTGAAGTGTGATGGTTGCATACAAACATTTGTATGCCTCTAGCCTCTGCAACTGCTGCCCTCACCCAATCTATTTTTCCAATGTCTTTCAAAGCATTATTCAAAGCATGTACACAGCATGGAGTCCAAAAAATATGTTTGTAAGCATTCTCAATCATCAAACCAGCTAGCTTACAAACACGAGCTGAATCTGTCACAACCTGCACAACATTAGAAGGCCCAACCTCCTCTACAGCCTCCCTCAAAATGCCAAACTGAAAATCAGCATCCTTACGCTTCCCAGAACAATCAACAGCTCGAAGAAAGTATGAACCAGCAGGGCATGTAACAATAACATTAATGAGTGGCCTATGTCGAATATCAGTCCACCCATCCATGACAATGGAACAACCAGTCCTAAGCCATGTCTGCCTCATCTCCTCCATCAACAAGGTAGCTTTTGAATATTGTTTGTCAAGGAGGGAGGTACGCAATCTATGTTCTCCAGGGGGGGCATAAGAGGATCCAACTGACAATATTTCTTTCACCATAGTTTTGAAATAAGGTGACCTTGCCAAATGAAATGGAAGAGCATGTGCATAAAAGAATTTGGCCACTGCATCATCAGCTTGCTCACGTTTTTGTGTATTCATCAACCCCATGATTGAAGTTTTCTCACTTGCTTTCTTCTTCCCTCTATCACAAGTCTCTGAAACTGATACATTGGAAGAGCCTTGCAAATCAGCTAATGGTCGTTTTCTATTTTGAATGGTAATGATTTGGTCATCACTACATCCAGCCAACTTTGCAAATTGAAGCTGCTGCTCCAATGTTATTGATGTACAAACTCTAACACCCTTTCCACAGTCACCCACTAGATGGCCTCTAATCCTAGTATAGCTCCCATGGTAATTAGATTTACAAACATGACAAAGCCATTTCCTGCTGCCCCCTGAATTTTTTTTCTTGTTGACAATCACATCTGTGGCAAACTGACGCAATGGTTTGTTGCGGTTGAAAGGGCCTTTTGCAAACCTTTGAAGAGTGGGTATAGGGCATGCAAAATGGTCTGAAGAAGCATGGGTTGGATTTTCAAAGGTAGAAGAAGGGTCTATTGACATTCTTTGAACTTCATTTTCACTGTCACTACCCTCACCCTCATGACTGTCACTGCCACTGTTGTTGCTGCTCATTTTGAAATTTGTATGGCTTTTTTTCTTTATTTTTTAAAATATGAAGTTTGTATGCTGGTTGAAAATCTGAAAGTTTGTAAAAATGATACCAAATCATTTAATCAATGAACCATTGAACATTGAAAACAGAAAATGAAAATAAAAACAAAAATTAAAAATTAAAAAAAGTGATAAAGATAATGCAGAAGCAAAAAAATTATTTAAATTTAATCTCAAACCTGGAAGTGGTAGGAAATGGAACTAAGTGCAGCTCCCAGCTCCTCAATGCGTCCCAAACACAAACAAAATGCAGCTTGAGTGAAGAAAAAAACACAGTCAAATAGAGGCCCAGCCGCGACTTTACCCTAGGCGTGAGAAACAAAAACTTGAAGAAATCTGTTTCATGCCTCTTTAAAATGCAAAAACGTCTCTGTTAAATGCCCAAACACAGGAGCAAAATGCCAAAAAATCGTTTAGACTGAGCTGAGGCAGAGATTTTCCCGTGCTTTGCTGTGTGAAGTCGTCGCCCCTGCCGTCGCTTGCCGTGAGAGCCAAATAATATCATTGAATCTTATGAAACTTTATTAAGTTTCATTTAAATTTTTGTTTTTAGACTTTACACAAACACATTATGTTGTTGTGGGCCCACAAAACATTTAATAGCAATATAAAATGTTTTAAAAAACAAAATTTTATGTTCTTTAATTTTCTGGAGCTCCATATATGGGGATCGGTTAGGCATCAGGGACGAGTTGTTCCACAAGAAGAAAGCGTTCCCGCTCCGTTCCTTTTCTCGATTCTATGACCAATGACTATCCCTAAATCCCCTGAGTACGAGGGTTTTGGGCGGGGGTCCCCTAACACACTTTTTTAATGTTATTAATTGCCTTTTTGGAGAAGTTCGAACTTCTCATGAGAGGATATATATTTCACTTTGAGGTTATTTGATATTCATTCAATTGAGATTGTTGATAAAATTTTGTCTGAGAGTGGAAGCCAAGGGTTTTCAATCCTCGTGCCATTGGAGAACGTTTCTTCTTCATTGTTTGCAGTCATTTGAAGCAGTGAAATACCTGTTGAATTTGGTATTTTGGAGGGCATCATTCAGATGTTCTATTGAGCAGATCGGAGAGGCAAAAAGGGTTTGTTTTTATTGTCAGAGATTGCAAGATTAAAAGGGTGTGATTGTTGATTTATCATCTGCAGAAATAAATCAGAATAAGGGAGGTATGGCCTGTGTATTATCAGCCTTCTTTGCAGCAGGGTTGGCCTTTTCAAGAGAGGGGCAATTTTATTATAGGAGCTTCAAAAAAATCAATAAAAATTATAGAAGGGGGTGCCCAGACCCAAGGAAGCCAGCCATACCCTCAGTTATCAAAAAGGCAGCTTATAGAGGGAAAATCGAGCCATTTCATGAGTTGTTTTTTGGCTGAAAGGGGTGAACAGCAGCTACATGTCTGCTAATTAATTCGGGTATGCTTGTAATAACTTGTTCTATTGAATATTGATCAAATAAAACGTATATTGGAGAAACTATTGTCATAGTTTATATTTCTTTATGTTATGCATTTCTATTTCTTTATAAGCATTTCAGAAACACAAAAAAAGCAGAAAAACCCTCATAAAACATCAAACACACAAAACAAAAAAATCAGCATCAGAAATAAGGGCATGAAGTGTTATTACAGAGGGTCTAAGTAGATTGTTGAATCTTCATAGATTGGGGGGCTTATTCAAGGTTGGTCCTAGGCTTAGAATATTAATGCGCAAACTCATTTTCAATTTGTTGATGATACACCTTAATGGGGATGGGTAAAATAAATGAGGCAGTCTGCTTTAGGAGAGCTCTGGATATTTATTTCGCAACTTCAAGCCAAAAAATCAATGAGGAAGAATCCAATATTTTTTCTTCAATACTCCTAAGCTTATTCAACACAGAATTGCAGGCATTCTAACTTTCAGATTGGAAGTCTGCCAATGAATTATCTAGGTATCCCCCTCTCTGCAAGTACTCTTCGAAGAGAACATTAGAAAATGATTTTAGATAAATTCCATATGAGGGTGAGCCATTGGATGCTATGATGGTTAACATTTGCTAGCAGGGTGGTTCTTCTAAAATTTGTTTTGCAGTCATTGCCTATATATAGACTTTTTATGTTAGCTGCTCCCAAGAGTTTCCTCAAGGACTTTGATACTTTGTCTAGAAAATTTCTATGGGCAATAAATCTAGACACTTAGAAGTGGAGTTTGGTGAGGTAGGACCTAGTATGTAGATCCAAGCGAGCAAGAGGACTTGGTCTTTGCCTTTTTGAGCTCAATTGTCAAGCTTTAGCTGCCAAATTATATTGGAGATGTTGTAAGCACCCTAAATAGCCTTGGGCTAAAATTCTCAACTTAAAATATTTAGGTAGAGTGGCAAATAAGGATGTTCAACGGATGCAATTGAATGGTAAAGGATCAATGGTTTGTAATTCTTTTAAAAAGGGTGCCTTGATGATCAAGCAAGGCCTTCTCTGGATCATCAATAGAGATAACAAAGCTTTATTTTGGGATGATTTTTGGGATAATCATCCCCTGTAATGTCCCCTTCTGAGTGGCAGTCGAATATATTATTAGCTTATTCAATTCTCATAAGCTAATAATTGAAGTTTGGGAATTATTTATTAATTAATTAATGTTATATTAAAAAAAGAAAATGTTTAATAATGTTAATTAATTATCTTTATAAAGTCCAAAGAGGGACTTTATTATATTTTTCCCACCTAAAGTGCAATTTTAAATTATTTAAATCTTCTTGGGTGGTTATTTTCTTGGGAGGTTATAAAAAACGTGTTGAAGAAGGCATTATTCATTATTGGAGTTTATTTTCTTCTACTGTGAGCTTTTGAGCTTGACATCTTTAGGGTTTCAATGGTGAAACGATTCCACCCTAGCCGGTTCAGAGGGGAAATCACACAGGTTTTCCAAATTGGACTTCATTACAATTTTGTGAGTCTCCTATGGAGACAAAATTATTGAGTATTTTGTCATTGATGTCAAGGTGGTTCAACTGCCTGCTTGTGTTCTTGAGCTGCTTGAGCTACTTGGTTGCGTGCTTGAGTTGGTTGCCTATGTGTTTGAGCTATTTGTCTGTGTGATTGAGCTTCTTGGTTGTTTGCTTAAGCTAGTTGGCTGTTTGCTTGAGCAGGTTACATGCTTGTTTCAGCTATGTGCTTGCCTACTTCAGCTGTTGTCAGCATTGTGCCACATCAGAGGTGCCAAGTCAAGTGTTTGAAAAGTCTCTTGCCAAGTCAGATTTGTATGAGGTCGATTATTTCCTATTTCAGAATTTGTTGAGCATTGTTTCTACTGTGTAATAAAGCTCGACGGCTTTTATTTGTGTGATGGCGGCTTCAGCTGTTCTTATTATTATGGTTCGCACATTATTATTTGTGTTAACGATTTGTGTTTAATGAATTCATTATGGAGGCGGCTATATGATTTCATTGTGGATGGGTCTTTATTTCTTCTACGCTTATGGTGTTAATTGCTGACTGGTCCATTTTTATTTTGTCTCTATGTGTGGGAGAGGTGATACACAAAAGGAGAGTGTCATTGTTTTTTATTGGTGATGAGATTTTTTTTGAAAGTGTGTGCTGAAGGTTACAATGGTTAAAAGAGGATTTTCGAAGGCATTTTTTCTAAGTATGTGTGAATGGCATTTTCTAATGGACTGAAATTACTCTTCAGATGTGGGCTGCAGGATGAGTCTTCCATCGGGTGAAGAGGACTTGACTGAATATATATGCTGCAGTTTCTTATTTAGTGGTGGTGAGTTAAATAATTTCAGTGTTAATGGCTGCTATGCAGCTAAATAAAAATCAGAGTATATATGTGTTGAGAAAAGGTGAAGTTTGGTGTGTTCGTGGGTCATTGTAGCATACACTGCTTTTAACAATTTTGAAAAGTGTTTCAGAGGTGCTGGTATGTCAATTTCATTGTGAGAACTGTGCATTCAAAACAGTGATTCTTCTTCATTGCTAAATCATATCATCTGCTGCAGTTTCTTGAGCAACTTGCTCACTACTTTGAAGTTTTTATAGTTTTGTGTTGATCAGAAAGGGAATATTAGAATATGAAGTTGGATGTATGAGCAAAAGGTTTTCAGTGCTTGAACAGTGTTTTCAATCAAGGATTTTGCAAGTTTGAAGTTGGTGCTTCAGTTGTTCTGGAATTGGTGCTTCAGGAGAGTTGGTGCTCTCAGTGGGTTGGTGCTCACTTGTGTAACTAGGTTGGTGCCCTTTGAAGATAATAAAAGCAATATTTTGCCGTGGTTTTTTACCTGAAAGGGTTTTCCACATAATCTCGGTGTTCATGGTATTTATCTTGTTCATGAATGTTCTTAATGTTTTGATTTCTGTTTCATGAGGTTTTCAGTTTTAAAGTTTTTGAAATATTGATTCACCCGCATTGCCCCTTTCTGCCCTCCCTCCCTCTCAATATTTCTTGTGTGCTCTTCAATTTGTATTAGAGGGGAGTTCCTCGGTTTGAAAGCTTAATCGCTTGGAGGTTGGTCTTGATTGCACACATGGGTTCTCCTGAAGGTTTGGCTACGAACAGAGCTCCCTTATTTGATGGCTTTAACTATACTTTCTAGAGCATTCGGATGCGCACTTATTTGATGTCACTTGGTTTCGATATATGGCAAAGTGTTGTAAAAGGGTATAATATTCCAGCAACTCCTTCGTCTGATGCTGATGGAAAGAAGGCTTTTGAGAATAATGCAAAAGCTATGAATGTAATCTTATGTGGTTTGCCTGAAACTGAATTTGTAAAAGTTATGCATTGTGATACAACACATGAGATTTGGGAGAAACTGTAGAAAACGTATGAAGGTGATGATAAGGTTAAGAAGGCAAAGCTTTAGACTCACAGAAGTCATTTTGAGAGTCTCAGGATGCAAGAAGACAAAAACATTGCTGCTTATTTTCTGCTAGTAGATGAAGTTGTGAACACTATCAAGGGTCTAGGAGAGAAGATTGAAGAGACCATTGTGGTTCAAAAAATCTTAAGGTCTCTTCCTTTGCATTTTGATGCAAAGGTTTCAGCGATTGAAAAGATGAAGGAGCTTGACAAGTTGACCATTGATACAAAGGTAAATTGCCTTTCAAATGCTTCAATTGTGGTAAGATAGAACACTTTGCATCCAAATGTCCATATGAGAAGAATAAGGAAAGCGATTGTGAAAAGAAATTAAAACATTGAAAAAGGAGTATCAAGGTAAGAAGAATAAGTATAAGAAATCTGCTAAAAGTTTTTATTCGGATAATCACAATAGCTCATCAGAAGTTAGTAGCGTCTTCAGTAAAAGAAATTTTATTTATGGCTGAAGAAGTAAACTTACCTGAGAATGAAGATGAAGAAATTGATGATGAGCAATATGATGAAGAAGCTGAAGTTGATCTTGAAGAACTAATAAGTGCTCTTAGTGAAATTAAGAGATTTGGAAAGAAAAATCAGAATTTGAAGTTGCTGCTACAAGAAGAGGTTGATGCAAAAACGAAGACATCTCAAGCCCTTGGGGAAGCATAAAAATTAATAGTTGATTTGAAGGTTCAAGTTGAAGAGGCAAAGAGAATAGAAGAAGAAATTAGAAATTAGCTTAAGGTAAAATAAGAGAATGTAGAGAGACTTGAATCTGAAGTTGTTTCACTTAGAAATATAGACAAATCATCACAGCTGAGCAATGAGAAAATAAATCAGAAATACTCTATATCATTGGACGAGATCATTAATGCACAGAGATCTCCCAGTGACAAAGGTGGAGTTCGTTGTGAAAAAGGTCAATGTTCCATGCCTACAAATGAAGAACAGTAGATAGGTAACGCTGATTGCTCAAAAGATTTGCATTCAAAGATCAGAAATAACACTTTTAGAAGACCTCCT
>VDFB02039624.1:0-14245 GCA_007258455.2 Sequoia sempervirens | reverse complement strand
ATTGAAATTGAGGAACAAACTGAGGAAATCAACACAAAGTTCCCAAGAATTGATTCAATTGTGTTAAGTCCATTTGAAAGAGTTACAAGGATAGTTTTCCCCAACATTGATCCATAATTTTGTCCAAACACAATCTTGCAGTTGTTATGAAAGCTCTTATATTCAAAGTATAAGACCTCTAAATTGTTGTACAATCTTATAATGGTTGTGTAAACCCTCATAGTTGTTGTGCAAGCCCTCATAGTTGATGTGCAAGACCTCTTAATTTTTGTGTAAGCCTTCTATGATGTTGTGAAATCCCTCTAAGTTGTTGTACAAGCCCCCATTCCTCAATAATTCCTAAAGGATTATGCCAACACCTAGGGAGCTTCAACATAGGTGATGAGTAGGACTAATGATTAGAATGTGATATAAATAGACCAATGATTATGAGTGGGTAAGATCATATTAATCTTTAGGCTCAAGTAATCCACAAAGGTTATTTACCATAGGTATCCTCAACAAGACTTCTATTAAGAAATATGAACAAGACTAAACAAACTATAGCTATACCTAATCTATGCTTGATCCCAATTTTTTTTATTAGGCCAAAGACTAACTAGTTGCATGAAAAATCTCATATTAAGCTATTAACTAAAACCTTACATATGAACCAAAAAGTAACAACATTAGAATATCCCCACAAGTGACTCCACTGTATATTTTATACATAACTATAAGATGTAGGTATGCATGACATGATCCTCTAACTATCCAAGAAGTTTATAGGCACTTAAGATGTTCCTTGAGTTATAATAACAGATCATGTAGGACCCTTAATCTAGTCCTAAACTAATAAGGGAAGAGATGTAATCAATTAGAAGAATATTTAGATATTGTCCAATCAAAACAATACCCACTCCATTAAGCCATAGAGTCATGATCATGCAAGAAAGAAGCAAGTATGCATGAGTATCCTAAGGAGCAAGGGAAATCTTGCATCAACCAAAATAGTTTTAATTTGTTGCTAAAGTATTCACCACATGTTATTTTAGTTTATATTTTGAGTAGATTTTTAGATATTGCCGATGGATGTCATGTTAATATTTGAGATGATTTAAATTAGTAAAATATTGCAAATAGTCTTGAGAGCATCTTTGGTAGGTAGTTAGGCACAACTGTGATTGTTTCTATTTATAAATAGTGTATTTGGGGTTCATGCCAATAGAGGAACATTTTTAAGGATTTAATTAACTATTTAGTATATATATTATGTATCACATGGAGGTTTCCCACCCTTCAAATATTTGAATTTGTAAGTTTGTTATTTTTTGCCAATGACATGTTTTATAGAATATTGAACCTTGTGCCACCTTGAAGCTAGTACATATCACTTGGAAGGTTAGAGATAGTTATATATTTTTCATCTACAACCATTGGAAGGAAAAAGAGAGTGTAAGGAAGAATTGAGGGTAGATAAATGGAGGTTTGAGTGTTAGAACCGAGATGGAGGTTCAAAATGGAGTTGAAGGATGAGAAATATATTTCCAATGAAGTAATGAATATTAGTTGAATCATTAGATGTAATAGTATTCATTGGTAGTAAAAAATAAAGGGTTGTGGCCTGCATGTAGCAAGTCCATTGCAACAAGTTCTAATAAGCTGAATGTGAGAATAATAAAGTTTAATTTTAATTTTCCTATTGATATTGTGTTGTTTGGATATTTGGTTGCATGGTTGGACAATCCTACATTATATCATTTTCCCTTGATTGCATCAAGAAGATACATATATAAGGCATGGTGGAACTAGATGTGCACATTTGTACAATTCAAATATAACACTTCATGCAAATGGACATACTTAATATTTTGATCTCAAAGCTACAACTACCCATAGGGTACATAAGAAAGACCATTACAAATAGTTTTTAATAAATTATAAGCTACCACACATTCATCTAACTTTAGTTACATTCATACTAACAAATGTGTCAAGAGAGGATCCACAACTAGGTTTGAGCACCCCTTGAATTACATACTACCATGGAGATATCCATTTACATGCATTATTCTCATACTATAACCTTCTTGTTAGTTACAAAGAGTATCCCATCCCCATACAAATCAAAATTACATCACTTGATGCCCAATAACAACCCAAGATCACTTATACACCTAGAAAACTAGCTTAAGGGCTTTCGACATACATCACACAACCATATGTATTATAATTTTTAGCATTAAGGCTCTTGGAGGTGATTTCAAACACATATCTAATTACATCCAACCTCTACGATACCTACATGTCCATGTTAGAGGAATATGACCATTAGGAAGAGATATCCACTTGGAATCACACAAGATTCAATCAACAAGGGCCGACATGACATACCCTCATTATTGCAAGTGAGAAAAGACATATAACAATAAGGATACAAATAATCACTAGTCCCAACCACCAACCTGATTAGGAATAAATGTGATGGTAGGTTGAGGAAGATAGGAACATGGCTCAAGATGAATATTTAAATCATGTCCTATTTTGACAAACCTACAAACATCCCAAGGATCAATGTCTAGGTTAAGAAGACACACCAAATACCCATGAAATAATCATAAAATTCATATTTGAAATGCCTTTGAGAAACATGTGACATAATAGGGTAGGTGGGAATGAATAGCATTAGCAAGGTAGGTAAAGTATTTGAACTTTTGTTGAAAGAACATCATCAAGATGAAAGAAAAAAAATCAAACAATGAATGAGCCATGGAGAATAGCCCATTGGCATCAAGATGAGGAAAGATGAACCAATAAGAAACCTAAATTCCCCCACACAATGAAAACCACCAACATGCCACTGCATTAACATGTTGATCTACCAAAAAGATATAGATGACCATTCAAGTGTTTGCAATCATAAAATAAGAACTAGGCAACACTCTCAACCAACATATGCCCACAAGATCACCACCAATGGAAATATGACCTCCACAAGGGAAGAACACATTGTAAATGACCAAAGAGCACCACCACAAGCATAATACTCTTCAAAAAGAAGGATGGGCCATCATAAGAATATAAACACCATCACACCCAAAAAAATCACCATAGATTGTCATGCCACTATTAAGGGTAGGAAAAACCACTATAAGCATATTAGACTAACCCATAAGGCAAACATGAACTAAGGCATTTGTCACAAGGCCTATGATGATAATCCCACCAAACAAAGAAGAAACCTAACACACAATGAAGAAACTTGCCACAAAGGATGTCGAGATCATATGAAGGCCACCATAAAACAATTATATTTGTAAGATCATGTGTAGCCACCATAATCCAAGAGAAAATACTACACATGCCTTAAAGCAAACAATAAAGGAAAACAATTGAAGCATAACTCTTTTGTAATGAGAATAAACATGTCAAAACACATGGTATTAAATTCAAGCAACACCAAGTGGCAAAGGACATACAAGGATTTATAGGGCGTCATAAGGCACAAGCGATGCAAGAAAGGACAACATAAAAGACAACCAAAAATTACCACAAGTGAAAGAAGTAAAATTGTATAGTGTGGTAGGAAGAGCACAAAAGAGATGACTTAAAAAAGATAGGGAAAATAAAAAAACTTCACAATAAGAGAAGCACCAAGTTTAAGAATGAAATCTGAGCACAAACCAACACACCTCATATGACTTGCCATCTTACACCCATTAAGCCAAACACAACATTATTTCTTTATAAACAAGTGGACTTCCCTAACTTTACTCATTTATTGTTTTCCTAATTTCTAGATAGTTAAGCAAACTCTTATTTTGTGCCTAATTTTTATTTGTGAGACAAAAAGTACTTGGATATTTTTCCTTTATTTTGTAATTTTCCATGGAGATCACATGCTAAAGAATGAACCTACATGATGACATCTTATAAAGTCCATTACTTTATATGAACCCCTTTGATATCCTTTTATGTTTAAAAATTTATTTTACAAACATGTTTGTGAGTGTTGCATACTTTGAGATACCTGATCATTCTAGGATTCACATGCACCTCAAAGTGGGGGTAAAATATAATGATGAAATTTACATACCCATACCATTTCCCATTTAGTTTTATGCCCATTTTGAGAGAATATCTTAGTACATGTACATATTGACAAATGACACAATCTTGAGCAAAGTTGAGCTCATTCCTCTAGCCTTTTATCCATCCCTATACACACACACATCCTTCTACATTTATTCAAACAATATGCCTATATATGCATATCTTAATACATTCACCCAAATTAAGCATTATGCCATTTATCCATAAAACTATTCCAGTGCATTATTTACCTAGATACAATTGTTTGCCTAGTGAGGGGTCATTTTTTAATTAATTAATTAATTAATTTTTTTGGTCATTTATGCAATCACAAACTTGGCCACTACTTTTCTAAATTTAAAATTTAAATTTGGTCAACTTAGCTTATTCTACTAGACATTCTAAGCTAACTAAACACACATTTGCACAATTTGGTGCCATGTGATTATATTTCAAGGCATTCATTTGCACTCATTTCACATCCTCTAAAATTTCATCATCCCCTCTCATCTTAAAAGCATATAAGGAGCAATTATTAATGAAACACTTGGATTTGTACTCTTAAAAGGAGTAACAAAATTACATACATTAGTCTAGGGCACTTACTTGATGTCTTCAATCATTTATACACATTTGTGTAGATTGACCTATGAGAGTGTTCCCTAGCAACACAATGACTAACCTTCCATAAAATAATGTCAGTCTTAGAGCAAAGGAGACAAAAGTAAGCAACGGTGAACCTAACAAACCAAAGAGAAGAGATTTATGTTGCATAGGGTTAGATCTAGGCATAAGGGACAAATTTGTGGTTGCAAACTAGATCGAAACCTAAATACTTAACCCTACATAGAACACAAAATCAACATAGGATTGAAAGCACTTTCCTAATAGAGAGATCAATCAAAGTTCTAGAATCTTCATCAAAAACCTATTTTTTTTGTCACAAAATTAAGTACCCCTACTTATTTAATACTATAATACATCAACTCACACCACTCACCTATTAATGCATTCTATTAGATCAAACTAGATCATTTCGAAAAAAGTTTATTTCCCTTTACAATAAAGTTAAATTATTAAAATTTAATGTACTGTAAAAATTTACCTAAAATGTCATGTTCAATTTAATTAATTATAACTTCACTAACTTTTTTAATAAAATAAATTATATTTTTCAATAAAAAATTATTTAAAAAAGACACAAGACCCATTATTACATAGAAATGTTGTCAAACGTAGGTAGAAGAGCCCAAAAAAAAAATCCTAACAATTTATCAAAAAGTAAACAGAGTGAAATTACGTCCTAAATCCACACAAATCGAATGAAACCCAAAAAAGAAAAAGAAAAATATACTGTTGAGGGCAGATACAGAGGTAGCCGAGAGGAGCTAATAAGACAAACCTTTGCAAGTGCTTGTTCTTATAACGTGTGGTTATGATTGTAACCCTGTCTCTGGCATATGCCTGATTAAGGGACACTAAACGCGATCTGCTTGAATCCGTACATATGTACAGAAATTTGTGGCTTTGCGATTCTTTTCATAACTTACCCTAATTGCAGTCTGCGTGTATCTTCTTAATTTTGATACACAATGTGTTTGGAAGAAATTCTGTGAAGGAAACGGAGGAATTCACCACTATAATCAGGTACTCAAATTCATTACACTACCTCTCAATTCGTATTCTAAGTTAATCCCACATCTTTTTTAAGGCCACGTCAAAGTAGGATACATGTCTGTTGAAACAATCCTGCAGTTTGGTGTTTGGTAATATATCAAAACCTAAGTAATCTTAAGTGGGTGTTTGTTAAATATACCAAATTTAAAGAAATCTGAAGTGGGTATTTACTAAATGTATGAAATGTCAATAAATGTGAGCTAGGTGTTGGATGTATCTGTTATACACGAGTATGGTTAATAGCACCCCCCAAACCAATATGCTGATGTTGTGTGCAGGCGTTTGGAATTGTATTGCTGAAGAGTCAGGGAAGTGGATTGACAATGGAAGGGTATTCCCAAGACCCAAAGAAAAAATCAGAAATCTACACATATGAAGCACCCTGGCAAATATATGGCATGAATTGGTCTGTGAGAAAAGACAAGAAATTTCGACTCGGGATAGGTAGTTTCCTGGAGGAGTATAACAACAAAGTAGAAATAATTGAGCTAGATGAAGAATCAGGTGAATTCAAGAGTGATCCCAGATTTGTGTTTGATCATCCATATCCCACTACCAAAATAATGTTTGTTCCTGATAAGGAATGTCAGAAACCTGACCTTTTAGCCACTACTGGGGATTATCTAAGAATCTGGCAGGTTTGTGAGGATCGAGTGGAGATGAAAAGCCTTCTGAACAATAATAAGAACAGTGAATTCTGTGCGCCCTTAACCTCTTTTGATTGGAATGATGCAGATCCAAAACGAATTGGGACTTCTAGTATTGATACTACTTGTACTATCTGGGACATAGAAAAGGAAGCGGTGGATACACAACTGATTGCCCATGATAAGGAGGTGTATGATATTGCCTGGGGAGGAGTAGGAGTGTTTGCTTCTGTTTCTGCTGATGGGTCTGTGAGAGTTTTCGATTTGAGAGACAAAGAGCATTCAACTATCATATATGAAAGTTCCCAACCGGATACTCCGTTGCTTCGATTAGGATGGAACAAGCAGGATCCAAGGTTCATGGCAACTATTTTGATGGATAGTTGTAAGGTTGTTGTCTTGGATATTAGGTATCCGACTGTGCCTTTTGCAGAACTCCAACGGCATCAAGCTAGTGTGAATGCCATTGCATGGGCTCCTCACAGTCCCTGCCATATTTGCACCGCAGGAGATGATTCACAGGCACTTATATGGGACTTGTCAGCTGCTAGTCAGCCACTAGTAGAGGGTGGTGGCCCGGATCCAATACTAGCTTACACGGCTGGTGCTGAAGTAAATCAGCTGCAGTGGTCTTCCATGCAGTCTGATTGGGTTGCAATTGCTTTTGCTAACAAACTGCAAATATTAAGAGTTTGATATTTTTAAGATTCCAATATCGTTTCTAATCAAGTTGTCACGAATCTATATAACATAGCCTGACATGATTGTATGGTATGTTAAGCTTTTCAAATTCTCTTCTTGGATGATTCCACAATGGAAAATAAATCAGGTTTGAGTTATATAATATCTTTTTTCTATGTTTATGCCAAGTAAATCTCTTTGCTACAGGATTCTTATTCCTCTTCTTGTTAAGCCTCGTTAATTGTTCTTTAAACATTTTAGGTGTTTTGATCTCCATGATCTTCAAGCTCATTGAGGTGCATCGCCATTGTGAAATTCAAATAATATTTTATGGCTGTATTTTAGCTAATTTTGTAAGCTCAATCAGATTAACTTATTTTAAGCCAGGAATGCTGTCATGGGTCAACAGAACTGGCATACCATGTGCTTTGTGGACATTGCATGGCATGGATGAACTTTGGGCACCTAATAAAATTGGAAGTATAGTCTTTTCCTTGAATCTTGCCAAAAAGTTAAAAATTTTCATGCGCTTTGTCACATAACTCATAAGGGTTTGGGGTAGTTAACTCTTTGTTTCATGTACCTTACCTCCGGTTTTCTTCAGTAGTTTTGGATGTCCGCTGGTTGTGTCAATCCTCATGGATTGACAACTGCATGCTAAGGTGAAGCCCTGAGTTTTGGGACAGGAGAGCAATAAAAATGTTATTGTATGGTTTAAAAACTAGCACAATCTTAATACCTTGATTGTAGTGTTTGAGGATTTAGCAAGTGTTTCATTGCAGATAACATATGAAATTTTTACAATGTATGTACTAGTTATGAATAGACTAATTAAGCTTGTGCCATGCCCTCCTCTCAAATCATTATGCCTGTGGGCTATAATGTTTTTCATTTTGCAGTGCACTGCAGTCATTTGAGACCCATTCCCTCTATGGAGGGTAATGATTTTTCAGCCCAGGAAGGCATTAGTGTTTCTGGAAATTGTACTGTTATCAAGGTTAAATTCTTTTTTATATGCAAGAGGAACTTATAATATTAGAGCAACAAATGTGTCTAAAAGAGGAGTTGCTTGCATTTGGGGAAGAAGTAGACTCATTGCTGGTGGGAGGAGAATTGTGGCTATAAGATATTCGATAGAAGTATTCCAATCTAAGCAGGAATCAGAATTTACTACAAGTGAAAACTAAATTGAAGCAATGAATGATGTAGGGTAGCAAGATAGGAATTTAGTTGTACCATGCAACTCTAGGTAGGCTAAGTACAGTCAATAAGTGAAGATAGCCTCAAATAACCCAAAACTCATATAATTAGCTATATTTGATTGCTCATAGGGCTGATGTCAGAGATGAATCCAGTAATCCAATGACAATTTTCCCCCAATACAATGTTGATCTTGCTGTCGCTTCACCCTGTTTTGGGCCACTAAAAGGGTTTCCTTAAGTATCTGTAAGACTGTAACATCTCTAGCTCTGTTGGAGGTGGGAATTGATCCCAGAGCTTTAGACAACCAAGCGAGATGTGATGTTGGCAGAGGTTTTGCCCACATAGAGCCTGGGATGGAGTCATCTTAGTACTCACATCATTTGATATTTTATACTGTTCCATGCCACTGGAATCTGACAATCTGTTGGAGCCACTGGTTTTTATTCCTGATTTAAAGCAGTGGAGATAACCTTGTGACATTCGTTTGTGTAATATCCCCAATGGAATATTTTTTAAACTTCTGCAATTGACATAAATAATCATGCATGCTCTGATACCACTGTAATATCCCCAAATATTCTGCCCTGATTTTTCAGTTTAGGTTGTTTGACATTTTGTCAAACACTTGGCATGCATATGACTGAATTCTGATTTTTCTGAGTTTTGGGGTTTTGTTTGTTTGATTCTTGATGGGATTTGAGGCCAAAATGATCACATAAAACATAGAAATGATAGACAATGTTTGCATAAACCAATAACAAGAATTTCACATGCAATCTCCACTTTATTGACAATATATCAGATCTGAATACACTGATTATCAGGTCTATACAGATGATATGAGACTGAAAATACTTATAAAATGTGTCTACAATATACAAACAAACCATAGGATTGGGTTCACCACATACGTGTTTGCTTGTTACTTCACTTAGGCTCAATATGATCATATATATGGCAAGAAATTGCTGATGTAGATGCTCTCAAACCCTGCTGTTAATGTCTGATGTATTTGCTGATAATAATGATGTAAATGGCTGCTAAAACAATCCCTAAACTCCTCCAAATGATGGCAGCTAGGTCTAGATTGGAGCAATGAAACCCTAGATTGATGTAATGTCAATACAATGCCAAATTTGGCCACTAAACCCTTGGTTGGATCTGCAATCTGATATAAAACTGTAGAAATCTGAAACACAAATCTGCATATGAATAAATGTTGCCAATGACCAAAAATTCCTTCCAAAACAAGCACTTCACTTCCAAACCCTAGCAATGCATTTGTAGATAAAAATATGCCAATGTAACCTTCAGATCTGAATTCTTTTGTCTTCAATCTACAAATAAAACTTCAAACCCTAGCTGGAATGATAATTTCCTTCAAACCCTAGCTAGAATGATATTTTCCTTCAAACCCTAGCTGGTTGAAGCTCCCCAATGAAGCCAAACCTGCAAATAAGCTTAATGATGAACTCTGGATGAATCCACCTCTCAATGTGGAGTTGGGTTTTCGTCCAACCCACAGATTTCTAAGGGTTTCCGTCTTGAGAAAACGCTGAATTTGCAAACACAAGCTTTCCAAAATTTTTCTGATAGAAAATACCAAAACCAAGATGTCCAAATGACTTGCTCTCATCTCTTTTTAAAGGCTTAGCCGAGTCTTCTAGAAGAATCCAAAATAACCTCCTCAATTCTTCTAAAAGCACACTTTATTTAATAAAATTATGATATTTAATAAAGTGACTTTATAATATTTAATAAAGTAACTTTATAATATTTAATAAAGTGATTTTATAAGATTTATTATTTTTTATCTATCGCTTTAATTAAATTAATTAAAATAAAGTTATCCTTTTGATATTTATTTAGAATAGACAACTTTAAAATAATTAATTTAATTATTTTTCCGGTATAACTTTATTATTTAGCTTATGGGAATAAATAAGCTAAATATCAATATTTGCCATTACTTAGAAAAATGCAGATATTACAGTTCACTATCTCATTTTGCTCATTTGAGGATGATAAAAGAACTCAGGGCTGGGGTGGCTCCACAAAGCTTAAAAAACTCCTACAAGAAATCATAGAAGCATAAATCGGCAAAAAATCGTCAAAATCGCGATTTTGAAAAAATCTGGGAGGTTGCCGATTTTTTCCCTGCAAAAATCCCGATTTTTTCAGCAGTCAACGCCACTCAAAAAATCGTTGAAAATCATCAAAAAATCGGGATTTTTCGACCAAAAAATCCGGGAAAAAACGTGAAAAAATCGCGGGTAAAAAAAAACCCTAAAAAAAGACGCGTTTTTGCGCGGGCTGAGAAGGAAATCGTTCTGACTGCGAAGGAAATCGTGCGGGCTGGGAGGGAATATTATTTCGTTACCCACTTGTTATTATTGCGCACTCACTTCTCCAGCAAACCTCCAAAGGAGACTAACAATCTTACAGAGGCTACCGCCATTGCGCCCGCGAGCACAACCACGAAGAAGAGAGACAAGGGTCTCACCAAACAACAAGCAGCGCGGAGGCCGTCCTCAATCGTCGAACCAGGAGAATCATAATTCCCTCCCCCCCGGTGCGTGGCAATAGGGTTAGAGCCAATTCCAGGTTTGTCTGTCATTTTTGTTTGTATTTTTTTTTTAATTTTTTTTGTATTTTGTTTAAATTAATGTTAGAATCATTTTTGTTTGTATTTTTTTTTAAATTTTTTTGAAAATGATAATATATCTAATTTTTAAAAATATATAATATAATTTAAATTAAATTGATCATAATTAATATATATAATTTTTAAACATTTTATGTTTAAATTATGTAATATATATAATATAAATTTATTATAATTAATATATATAATTTTTAAGATATAATTTTACATATTTGATATTTTTTATTTCATAATAATATATAAAATTTAGTTTTGCTTATAGTCTTATTACTTATATAATTAAATTATTAATAATATTTTAATATATAATTTTAAAAATATAATATTCCTATGTTATAATTATATAATTTAAAAAATTATAATTTAATGTTTAGATTTAGAATTTAATTTCAAATCCGATTTATAATAATTAGAATTTAATGTTTATATAATTAGATTTATAATTTAATTTCAAATCCGATTTTTTCCCGATTTTTTCACGATTTTTCAAAAAATCCTGATTTTTTGGTTTGCCGATTTTTTCCCCAAACGATTTATGCTGCTATGCAAGAAATAACCTGTGAATTTCTTTCTTACCCACATGGTCTCTTTACATTGTGATTTTGGTAAAGTTTGCACTGAAATCTATGGAAATATTTCCCACTTTTGAAAGGATATTGTGAAATGTTGAAACTTGAAACAACTCTCAGCGTTTGAGTTTCCTTCTTCCACCAGTATAACTTGGATTATGTTATAAATTTTGGACAACTCTCTTCATTAAATTCTAGGAAAACTTTTCTTGATACTCTGGTATGCTATGGGAGTGGGCCTTGAGAAGATCATCTTTTTGTACCAAAGGGTGTCAACCTCCTGGGTCAAGTGTTCTGAAGACATCTTCCCTTAAGTAAAAGTTGTATTTTTTGTGGTGGCAAGATTCTCTTGTCCCTCCTTGAAGGCCATTTCCAATCATATAGAAATGGTAGAGGTGATGACACACAAGACAATTGTTTTCTTAGTTTGTATCTTACCTGCTTTTGCTGTTTTTCTTATTTCTAAAGATGACTTTTAGTATAGAAAGTATTTCAGGGTATTATGGTCTGCCATCGACGATAAAATGCCTTCCAATGCTATCATGACCACTTCTTGTCTGCATGCATCCTAGCCAACATTTCTTTCTCATAAATGGATTTGACAATTCCTTGACTGTTGGTTGTTTGCATCCTGGCTGGTGGTCTTCCTTCTGCATTAGAGTTACCCTAATCTCATGCTCCGATGAATCACATTGTATAAATAAGGTTTTACTCAGTCAGTTGTTGCTAAGGTTGGTGTTGAAATCATGGCCTCCTCAAAGTGCAAGAAAGCTGGGATGGCATCATTATGCTGGCACAGAAGTCATGGCCTCCTCTAAGTGCAAGAAAGCTAGGATGGCATCATTATACTCCGCAAATGAATCCTTCAATAGGGGCTTTTAGGGGGGGCTGTAATGACATAGTTTCAGATGCATTTGCAGTTGTATTTATTGAGACCAAGGGAAACCATCTCCTGAGGCCTTCAATGTTCTTAGGGATAAGTTATTTCATTCTGAATCTAATTTTTTGATGATCCTTATGTAACCCTTTGTATGAGGCATTGTGGCTTGCTTACATTGTTTTACCAAAAGATCATTTGGACTTCTGAGCATATACTTTGTTTCTCTCGAGAATATGGAGTACCATGTGCATACTATAGATGCCATCTCCACGAATCGCTACAAATGAGTATGTTGACAAAGAAAACCAATACAGACTTTCTAAGCACAGGGCTGAGAATGATTCAAGTAAGACTTTGAAAGGTAATACCGTTGATCAAAGGCAAATGGCATGATTGAAAATATATGATGTCCCTCATGGGAACAGTGTTGTTTTTAGAATATATCTTTTTTTGATTTGTTTGAACTTGGATATCCATCTATGTGTAATAGACTGCTCCATTAAGTTCATATAGCAGTTCAATTTTAGGAACAGGAAATTCATGCCTGGGTGGTTTTTGTTGAGACCCTCTAGTTAAGACACATCCTCCATGAAGAATTGGTTTTTCTCACCATCATCACAATAACTGCAAATATTCATTATGTCCTGCACCATCTTCTTAATCCCTCTTCTGCTGCAATGTCCCAAAGTACAGATTTTGAAATTTATTTGAATTTTTTGGTATTTTCTGATTAGTAAAAAAATCTAAAAAACAGCAAACTGAGGAAAGAAACAAGTGCTGGTGATAACTGAAAATATTTATTTCAAAGTCCCATTTACAAAATCACTAAAATATGAAACCCTTGTAGCAGAAAGTGTTAATTTTAGGACCAGAATTAAGTTAAGCAGAAATAAACACAAATTCAAACAATAGAACACAACATATACCCTGGGAAAACCCTCCTTCTTGAGGGAGAAAAACCCAGCAACAATATATCACTTATATATTGATAAAATTGAGCAGCAATAAGCTTTACAATATGGCCAATCACAAGGCCGATATGAGGCAATGACAATGGCACCACTTCTTGATGCAAATACACAATCAATGAAGAATATCGAACTTCTCCTCAAGTCGATCTGCTGTACTATCGAACTCCTTCAGAATTTTATGCGAACTTACTTGAATAATAATGAATGATGATAGAGAGAGCAACGCCTTCTATAAATACAAGTTGATATGGTCTCCACCAAACAAGATGTCTCTTCAAGATAAGTCGGCCTCTTCATGAACCAATGCATCTCTTTGTTCTAGGCGACTCTTGGATTAGTCGGCCATAAAATAATAAATAAAATAGAAATTAATATCTAAATGAGACGACATTTCTCAAAGGGTCGGCCTCATTAAATTTATATTTAAATATTTGAATTCGATGAGAGAAAGAATCTCCCGCCGCTACCATATATCATCAACACTCCCTCTTAGCTAGGGAGATATCTTTCCAGATATCCATGTCATGGAGTCTCTCGACATGACACCCACAATGGCTACACCCATTTGTGGAAAAGGGTTCATCACAGAGTCACTCAACGTGATATCGTCATGGAGTCACTCACATGATCGCCCCAATTATGCTACTCCCATGTGAAAGGAACATGTACGCGCCCATCAATGAAGTCACTCTCAACGATGTCGCCATGGAGTCTCTCAACATGACGCCCACCATGGCAATTCCCATGTGTGGGTAAACACAAGTACAAGGATTCATCATGGAGTTCTCACGTGATGTTGTCATGGAGTCTCTCAACATGACACCACCATGGCTACTCCCAGAGGGTGGAAATAACCACATCTCCGTCTTAGAGATGGACAA
>VDFB02039623.1:0-20266 GCA_007258455.2 Sequoia sempervirens | reverse complement strand
TTTATCCTTTAGGGAATTAAGTTTTAAAAAATTGACATAATTAATTATTTATTAATTATATTTTTATCCTTTAAAAATTATTTAATAAATTCATTTATTATTTTTTCGACCTTTAGGGAATTAAGTTTTGTATATATTTATTAAATTTTAAAATTGTTTGAATGTTATTTATTAGATCAATTAAGTTTCAAACGAAATGTGAAATTAAATTTATAATAAAGAAAGGTAAAACATATTATTATATATAAGATTTAATTTTTACTAATTAAATAATTTTATAGAATTTTAAATCTAATAAAATTATTCAATTCTATTTGAAATTTTTTAAGAAATAAATTCATTTATTGTTTTTTTAAACTCTTACAAAATTAAGATTTTTTGCATAATTATTAAATTTTAAAATTATTTTAGTGTGTTATTCATTAAACTATTAAAGTTTGAAATAAATGTGAGATTGAATCTATAATACTTAAGAAAATTAAAACATAGTATCATGTTATGTGTAAGATTTCATTTTTACTAATTAAATAATTTTATAATCTAATAAAATTATTCAATTCTATTTGAAAATTTCCCAACAATTCACGTTTGGTGTAACCTTTTAAAAAAACCCTTACAAAATTAAGTTATTTGCATAATTATTTAATTTTTAAAACTATTTTGAGTGTGTTATTCATCAAACCAATCAAATATGAAATAAATGTGAGATTGAATCTATAATAAGAAAGGTTTGGTAAAGTTTGAAATATATATGAGATTAAATCTATAATAAGAAAGAGAAAACATAGTATCATGTTGTGTGTATAATTTTATTTTTACAAATTAAATAATTTTATAATCTAATAAAATTATTTAATTCTATTTGAAAATTTTAAATAAATTAATGGTTTGTAAAATTATAATTTATATTTGTGAAGGAAGAAAAAATAAAACAATTGTACATTTCTATCACTTTAAAAAAATTAATATATGTATATATGCATTTATGTCTATGTATGTGTGTATGTATATGAAAAATAATATATTTTATCTTACAACCCTAACCATAATCCTAATGGAGGTTGGAAGTTGAAAAACTATTAAGAAGAATCCTAATTTGTTATTGTTGTCAAATAGATTGCACCCGAATGCTTGAATATTGAAATTCAACAATTTGTTGAAACATTGGAACTAATTCCAAGTTGTGGGTATCCTATAAGGAATTAGACCTCCAGATTCTAGGCTGGTTCATTTTTAATTTTCTGGTTAATAACTGAGTGATTTGCTGGAAAAGGGAGAAAGACTAAATCTAAATTCTGAGCTATGAAACTTAACTATGGTAATGCACTGAAGAATTCAATTTGCAGACTTTAACTCACAAAATGATTACTCACTATTTTCATTTGCACAACTAGATCTAAAAGCTTAAACACTTGAATGTTTTAAATAGAGGCTTTTAAAGAAACAATCATAGAAGGAAAATATGATTCTCACAACTAAACTGTTTGATCATTGATCAACACAATGTTTAACCAGTGGATTTAAATTTCGATGCATACAACATTCATTAAAGAGATAGAAATATTTAAAGGTTTCATATATTGCAAACACAATAATCACTTTGATCAATCCCACATGAAAATGATGCTTGAAAACTTGAAGGAAAATTCTAGAAAAGATGGTAATTAAAGGGGTCTTTCTGCATGAACACACTAATTGACCTGTAAACCTGCTGCTGTATTAATCTGAAAATAATGTTGAGTTACAAAATAATTCATTCACTTTTTGTAGAGTGCAAAGGAGAAAAATAAGAGATGAATTGAAAAAGGTAAACTTTTTCAATATTTACAATATGAATGCACTTCAAAGTGCATGAATAAGCAACTGAAAGTCAATTTCAGTGTGAAATCTGAGCATAAGTAAAAATCCCTAAAAATGTGGTTCAAACTCATGCAAAAATGAGTGAAATCAATCTCGAACTAGCAGTCATAAAGCATGCAACTGATTTGCAACTCAAACTGAACTAAAAATTCCTGAAAAGGTGGGCTAAAGCATGATAAATTGTCTCATCTTTGTCTATTCACCCATGCACATTGGAATTCCACCTTCATGTCTAAGTCTTCAATTGAATCTGATGTGTAAGTCTTTAGTTGAATCTGATGCACAACTGAAGTAAAAAGTGCAATGAATTCAGTATTCAAACTGATATCAATCTTCAGCTGACCCTTACTTATAACTCTTACATGGATTTATTTGAAAAGGCATTAATCCACCTTTTATTGTATGCTAAATATTAAAGAAAACATATTATTATCTTTAATATTTAGCTAAAAATTCAGCGTTCTCTAAACTCATGCAATATACACTTAAGTGGAAACTCCATATATGCAAAATTACTAAGTCACGACCCCTTATTACTCCACTCCATGCATATAAGATATAAAAATGCATTTAATATTATAAAAGAATTGGCCGACCATATCATCTCTAGGAATCTTGAAGGATGAATAAAACATAATGATTATTAAAAAATCATTAATAACAATATCAAAAATGACTTAGGGCAAATGAACAAAGCAAACATTGAACCCTAAAATTATTATCATTTTGTTGACTTTGATGAAGCTTCATGAAGAAGTTGGCTGCCACTACTGAGTAGGGTTTCAACCTAAAAATACACCATGAAATCGGTCGAATCTACACCTTTTGATGTTTCCTAAGTTGAATCTGGTGATTTTCATGTGGTAAGTTCATTCTTTACCAGCTTGACTCCATTATGTAGCATTTTATGAGGCTTTAAAGGCACAGTTGTGCACAATATTGAACATTCTTTCTGATATATACTATTACCTCCTTTGTATCTCTATATTTGTTGATTTTGGCTGCCATGAGAGCTGGAATCGAGCTCGAACTCATCATTCCTTCTACTGATTTTGGGCTGAGCCTTATCAATTTCATAGGGTAAGTTGATCTGGAGGTACCTTGACTTCTTTGTGTTGCCTTTTCTAAGACTCAGGTCGCGGCCTTACCATGTTCTAATACATTTTAATATGTCTGTGTTAATGCAATCATGTTCTGAGCCACCATTGTGGATTTCTGAAAGCTTGAATATGGCTTTTTAGGAAAATATTTCAAACTACAACCCATGGGTAAGTTCTACATCATTGAATCTCATTTCTTGTAGGTTGCACAACTTCCTTCTCTATTCAACTGTATTTTCCATCTGGGTAACATCTATTATAGAATAGATTTGAATGTTCTTTTACTTTTTAGTATTCCACAAATAATTGATGCAAAACTCTATGAAGAGCTTGGTTTCCTTTAGAAACAGAAAAAAAAAATTCCAAGTCACGACGTTATAATTGACTCTCATAAGAAATTACCCCTTCCTTTAATTTTTCTAGGTATTCCTCATAACATTCTTTAAAACCAAATACCATTGCATGAATGTTGTATAAGACGCCATGATGGGTAAATAAATAAAAAACAAACAATGTATCTCCAGGACACCATATTAGAAGAAATGTGTTGGAACTATCTTAATTGGCCACGGCTAATATAATCTTCATCATCTGCATCTGGGTATCCTGGCACAAATAGAAAAACTTATATGCTTTGTATCTCCAATGATTTTCCTTTATCCTTAAATGACTTCCATAGATATGAGTAGAAACTCGAAACCCCAAATCATTTTCTCCTTATGTGGGATTTGTATTGATTATCATGATATATGGCTCAGCCCATGAGATATTATCATTGTGCTGCAAGTGAAATCTGGGTTTTATGATGTATGAACAAGCTTGAAGGATTTAATTTGGAAATTACATTTTGTACCTTCCTCTAGAGATTCTTATGTGATTACTCTATGATATTCAACTTCTGTGATCTATAGCTTTTCTCTAAAAATTTGACTGTACTTTATGCTCTCAAATACTTAGAACGCATGCTTTGATGTTCTGTCGTTTTTCCTACATGATGCATCTTGTTATTGTTAGGTGACTGGTTTGATTACATCACTGTTGTCAATGTCTACCTATAGATAGACTGTTTTGCTTGATGCTTCTGGTATGCACTTCTCTAATGTAAAGCAAGAGCAACATTCTATAAAATGACTGCATCATTCCTTGATCACTGTCACAGTCTCTTTTCTCATTGATCTTTTTTACTATAGTTAGCATTGGAGACTTTCATGATTACCTCAATTACATCCTCATTATGCAGAGATATGCTTAATTTGTATTCAAAATGAACAAAAATGAAGTATAGCATGTAAGACATCATCACTATGCAAACTCTACTGTTTGTTTTTCTCTAATTTCTCTATAGCTTTCTGCCTTTATTTGAATGCAAATCATAGGCTGAACACAAACTCTTTCATTCTTTTGGTGCATTGATATATTTGATGATAAAAAATAAACATGCACTATCTTTCTTTCACATTAGTTTCATTTTAGCTTACACAACCTTTGAAAACCTTATATGCACGTGCATGTTTGCTTCTTATAGTAGAGTCATTTTGTCACTAAGTTTCATTCATGCAAAATCTGCTTCTCTGAGCATCTACATTTGTTTTTTACTCTCATAGAATTGTTACAGCTCGCAGCCCACTGTCTTTTACATGCCTTTATTTCAAAGTAATGTATATTGTCCTTTTAAGCCAAAAACTGTGCTTTGAGACTGAATACTATCTATCTTCAAATGATAGCCCTTGATTGTCTTTTAGTCTTGATTATATTCATGCAAAATCTTCTTTTGAATATCTTTGTAAATAATGACTGCCATTGAAATCAGATTCTCCATTTACTGTTAATGTTGATCAATTCATAGATGACATGTTAAGATTACCATTTGACATGAAGCTTTCATTACCTGTAGCATTTGGCAAACCTATTTCTTTGTCTCTCGTGTAGATTATGAATATGTAAGGAATAGTTGAGATAACTTAATACCTTATTCTTCTATCAGTTTAAGGAAGCTCAATGCCTCATTAAAATATAAAACATGAATGGAAGACAGAACTGAAACTCAACTATGACAAATACAATTAATGCTCTCTTAACATGCTTCTTTGCTTATGATGAGCGAAAAATAACTGCTCAATCTATTTTACCATGCTAAATTAGACTGCTTTCTTATGATATTATTATTTTACAACAGTTCCATTTGATGGATGTAACACTTGATGACTCTCATGTAATAATGTGAATGAGAGGTGTCATCTTTATGATATGCCAAGCTCTACCCTTATGGGAGCCCGTTTTACTCCACATATCTGATCAAATGATCTCAAACATGATAAACATGTTCCTACACACTGAAACAAACATGTTAGCAAAATAAAAGAAGTTGAATGCTTCCATTAAGTTATGTTTTTCTTGATCGTCAGCCTTTCATCTGATGAATGCTTGTTTTGATGCAAATTACATTTCTCTTGGTAGCATAGGCGTAAGGAAGAATGTAATTCATCATTTCTTAGAGTATAACTCTAACACCAATCCTTTTAGAATTTTGCAGGTTCAAGGAGCAAGGAAATGAAAAGCTGCAGCTGCTTGGAGATGCGACGACTGAAGACACCAATGAAAGTGATTCATCATTACAGGAAATGATGAATTTCTCTTCTTTATGCTTATGTTATTTTCAGTAGTGTAATTTTTCTTTTAAAATTTGTATTCATCTTTTGATTGTCACAATCAAATTCAGTTACTCTCGCGGCTTGTGCGAGATTCAACATTTTTACAAAATGAATAAAAGGCATTACTATGCAAGTTTTTCAATTTTCTATTTTAAATGCATGCACAATAAAACTATTATTCAGATGTAAATTGATCTCTATGATGACAAATGAATACTTCAATCAGATCAATGAAAATTTTTGTACCTATAAATGATGAATTTGGTTCAGCTCTACCTGTTTGAGCTTGAAGTGAAAAATAGGTAACAGTTACAATACTAATAAGATAAATTCAAAAGAGTGATAGGTCTCAAGATTAATTAAGGCTCAACCCTAACCCTAATTCACTTCTAAATAATTTGATAGAAAACCAACTTCAAGAGTGCCCTAAAATGTAACCTATCTACCTTGGACTTGAAAAACATCATTTATCAACCTCAAGTTCACTCACAAATTATAAATAAAAAATCTAAATTTATGAGCAACAAATCTAATGTTAGAATTTGTGGATTTGAAAGTTGCAAAAGTTTGAAGGGCTTGAAAAATTGATTTGTAAAATATGAAAATGAGAAAAAATAAATTTTACAAAAGGTTCAATTCACATGAATGAATCATCACCTAGCTAAAGCAGGTTGGTGGTAAATGCAAGGTGGAAGATGGAAAACTATTAAGAAGAATAAAAAGAGAACAATTGAATAAATCCATGCAATCCCTACAAAAAGTGTGTTGAATATTTTATAATTGAGTAGGGTTGATTAAGATACTAAGTTGGAATAATAGGTGTGTATTAAAACATTATAAAAGTATAAATTTTTGGTGTTCTATTAGGAATTGAATGATAAATGACAATGAATGGGAAAATCTAAGGCGCTTTTAGATTTTTCAACTAAAATTTTAGAGTTCAATTAGGATTAGTGTTCACTTAGGGTTAGGTTTAGGGTTCAATTAATGTTCAATTTGGGTTAGGATTAAGGATGGGGTTGGGGTTTAATTAAGGTTATGAATTCAATAAGAGTTCAAATGGGGTCAAGGTTAAGGTTAGGGTTGGGGTTGGGGTTAAGGTTCAATTAGGATAAGAATTAGTGTTAGGGTTAGGATTAGAGTTCAACAATAGTTCAAAGTTAGCGTTATGGTACAATTAGGATTAATGTTCAATTAGGGTTAATATTTAATTAAGGTTAGTTTTAAAGTTCAATTAGAGTTTGAGTTAGGGTTGGGATTATGAATCAAGTAGGTTTGGGTTAGGGTTTGATTAGAGTTAGGTTTAGGGTTCAATTAGAGTTAGGGTTAAGGTTTAATTAGAGTTGGGGTTAGGGTTAGGGGTAGAATTCAATTATGCTTAGTGGTCAATTAAAATTACATTTAATGTTCAATTAGGGTAATGGTTAGAGTCCAAATAGGTTTAGGGTTTAACAAGGGTTGGGATTAGAATAGAATAAAATTTCGTGTTTAATTATGATATCTAGAATTTAGTATAATTTTAGAAAATGAAATGATTTGGACACAAATAAAAAAGAATAGAAAAGTTGATTTTATATAGATCTTATTTCTTAAACTATTCTAAAACTATAATTAATAATTTTTAATTAATTTAAAATGAATATTTAATTTAATTTATTTTATTTGTATTCGATAATTAGTAAAATTTAATTGATTGTGTTAAAAAATAGATATTAAATATTTTATGGGTTTTAAAAATTAGAATTTAGTTAAATTTTATTTGTAATGTCAAATATTAAAATTTTAGATTGAAATACTTAATTTATTTTAAAATATTTATAAAATTAGTGTTGAATTTATAAACTAATATTAAGACATTAATAAATATAACCCTAATAATATGTTATTAGGATTAGAGTTAGTGTTAGTATTAAATTAGGGTTAGAAATTTTATGGTTTAATTGTGTTAGGGTTTAATTAGGGTTAGTGCTCATTAAGGGTTAGGGTTTAAATATGATTCAAATGGGGTTAGGGTTCAATTAGGGCTAGGATTTAGATGGGCTTAGGGTTAGGGTTACAAATAGTGTTTAATTAGTCTTAGAGTTAAAAATAGGACTCAATTAGGTTTAGGGTTAAAATTATGATTCAATTAGGGTTAGGGTTCAATTAAAGGTAGGATTATATTTCAATTAGGGTTATGATTCAATTATGGTTAGGGTTTTGGTAAATTATAATTATCTCACATATATATAAGTTTGGGGTTAGAGCTAGGATCTTGATTTAATTAAGCTCAAGTTTAAGGTTAAGGTTAGGGTTTAATTAAGCTCAAGGTTAGGGTTAAGGTTAGGTTAGGGTAAATTATTAGGGTTATAATTAGAGTTAAGGTTGCCATGAGAACTATGGTTAGTGTTAAACTAAGGATTATGAATAGCATTAGAATTATGGTTAGGGTTAGAATTATAATTAATATTATAGTTAGGGTTAGAATGAGAAGGGTTAGGATTATAATTATAGATAGAGTTAGGGTTGGGGCTAGAATTGGGGTTAATGTTAGGTTAGGTTTACCATTTAATTGGAGTTGGGGTTCTAGGATAAAGCTTGGGTTCAAAGATAGGGTTAGGGTTTGGGTTAGAGTTACAATTCAATTACAAATAGGGTTAGGGTTTAGTTAGGCTTAAGGTTAAGGTTAGATTAGGGTTATGATTCAATCTCAACAATAATTCTCACTCTAACTCTAACCCTAAACTTAATCGTAAAACTAACACAAACTATTTGTAACCCCAACCCTAACTAGCATATATATATATATAATTTATTAATATATATAATACACTGAGAGATATCTTTCTGGAGGTACCTATTTTGTAATGAATTAGACGCATCAAAAGATATCTCTGACATATTTTATATATATTATTAATAAATAAATAATATATGCTAGTAAGTATTTAATAAATAAAATAAAATATATATGTCAATTTTTTTAAATATAATTAATAAAATAATTAAAAAATGAATGAATATTTTTTAAATATATATATATATATCAATTTTTTATTCATTAATATAATTATTTCATTTTATTTCACAATAGTGTTTAATTGGTCTTAGAGTTAAAAATAGGGTTCAATTAGTAAAAATAAAATCATACACATAACATGATATTATGTTCTATCTTTCTTATTATAGATTCAATTTCATATTTATTTCAAACTTTGTTGGACCTTTCTTCTTTTTTTTATCGGTAAACACTGCAAGGGGTAGTACCCTATATTGATTTCCAAAAAATTTACAGGAGTAGTAGCAGAGAAAGTTGGCTGGTCTTTTCTGTAATATTGACCAACCAAAGCGTCCAGATAGCAAAACATGGAGACATACCAAAATATGGTTGTCATTTCAGTTACTAGCAAACCAGGAGGACACCATAGACTGCGGTAGATATACCCCACACCCGGGACTGACACAGAACCTAGTACCCATAAACTACTAATAAGAACATTACATTACACTTAGATTTAGAAACCCACCCTAAAATATTTTAATTCTATGAGTACCTTCAAAACTTTAGAGGTCTTCATCTTCATCAACGGCTTTGCAATGCTTCTAGTATGCCTTACAACTGGTGATTCTAGGACAATCGGGGCCGCAGTTCTTGTGATCCAGGTCATTAGCTTTTTCTTCTAGGTCCCATTGGTCGTTTTCTTACCATTCCTCTCCATCACCCAAACCTAATTCCTAAACATCATCAACATCGAACTCATCCTCAAGCTCCTCATCCTCTATATACCTTCTGACCCATCCCCTAAGAAAATTTGTTGTTAGATTTGCAGCTCTGAGAAGGAAGAAGATGCTCCTATCCCTTTCTACCCATAATTTTTCAAAACCTTCAAGATCAATGGTGCGAATCAGAGGGAATTTCATAACTTCGTGGCCCCTCACACACATCATATAATAGTTATGTGGCATGGGAATGTTTCTTTCCTCATCCACATTATCCAATGTCATGTCAATTTCACCCAACCATGTGTGTGCAAAAACCATCTGGGTCAATTTCTTACCTAAAGCCTTGGAAATGCCCATCTGAAGGAGGACTGCAAGAAAAATTTCCAGAATCTCTATGTTGGTTTGTGCTCTATGGTAGGAGTTTAGGAATTTTGGACCCAGCACGCGCTTAGTGGCCACTAGAATGAGCGGATGAGAGGATTGAAGAAATCCTTGCAGTCATTTTTCTATGATTTCCCCACGAAAAGCCTGCATTTGTTTGTTCATTTCCAAAGCCAATGGTGTCTCCATTGCTCACCTATCTTCACACCTTCCAAAAACTTCTACACTATACATGTTTGGAGCCTTTGAGATGGAAGAAACTATGAATGCCTTTGAGGACTACTTGCTTACCAGCGCATGAGAGCTAATGTACCTAGCGCCGCCAACATGCGTGGAAAATGCAGCTGTGAATGTGAGGAGTACTCATTCTTGTAGATGAAATTAATGCAATAGCCAGTGTCCTTATGATGGAATCATTTTCTTATTTTTATCTTTTTAAATTATGATTGTAGTGACATCCCAAGACTTGTCGAGAATGACATGAGAGAGTGTCCTTGCCTTCCGAAGGTTTTGGGGCTGCTAAAGTAATAACTGGTGCTGGAAGATTTTCCTAGTCAATAGTCCTTTGAAATCCTAGCTGGCCAACACCGTGGTAGCTTTTGCTAGCTCATCTGCTTCAGAGTTTCCTTCCCTATATATGTGACTAACTTTGAAGGCTGCAAATCTATTAGAAAAATTCTTGATCTATTGTAGCAAGTGATTTAATTTCCAATTAGGGGTGGATCCTTTACATATTGCATTGATTATAATTAGGGAGTTACCTTCCAGGTGGATCTGAATGAAGTTTAGGTCTCTTCCTAGCTACAAGCTGATTGCTACTGCTTTGAATTTTGCCTCATTGTTAGTGCATCTGCCCAAGGAAACTAATTTCACTACTAGCACCTTGCAATCAGAGTCATGTGCTATACATCCAGCCTCACTCGGGCCGAGGTTTCCTTATGTAGCTCCATCAAATTTGATTTTTAACCAACCAGGATCAAGGGCTTACCACCTAGTTTCCTATCTTGATGCTTCTTTGGATTGAAGGGAGCTGCTTCCACTCAGAGAGGGTGGTTTAAGACCTGAGAAGTGTTTGATCAAAGTGTCATCCCAACTAGTGAAGACTTTGTGTTTGAATTCCTTACATCTAGCAACATCATTGAACAATTCTACTGTTGCTCTTTCAATCTTGTCCCAGAATCTATCCTTGAAAAATTCTTTGGTTCCTTTCCTTCCACAGCTCCCAAATTAATAATGATGGGGATATTTTCCAAATGTTGTTAAACACTGCTTTTCTACTCTTTTGAGGCCACATTTTAAACCAGGTTGCAAGCTCATTTGGTATTGGAATCTGAAAATTAAGCTTGTTTGTTACATGATTCCAACATTCCAATGCATATGGATAGGACAACAGCAAGTGGTATGTCGTTTCCAAGTGAGCTTTGCAAAGGAAACACCTCCCCGGGCCTTGTATTTCGAATTTAGCCAATCTGTCCTCCATGAGGATCATTTTTTGTACTGTCATCCATGCAAAAACTCCCGCCTTAGGCAAGCAATTATTTCCCCAGAAAAGTTTGTTTGGCCAATCCTGACAAGCTACTGCTATTTCCTTGGCCCTATAACCTAACTTCACTTTATAGGTCCCATTAGACGATCCACACCACCTGATCTGGTCTTTCCCATTAGATGGGACAAAGAATCTATCTTTGAAGATTTTGGATAGAATTTCTTTCTGGGGTTGTGGGGCATTGATGTTCTAAAGATCATGCCAAACCTAGCATTTGGTTATTGGTTTTCACACCATAATTGGCAACCTTGTTACCCCATAATCTGATTGTTTCCTCTTTTATCTCCTCCAAGCCCTGAGTGTCACCAATTGGTACTTTTCCACCCCAAGATTCGTTCCAAAAGGAGGCACTATTACCATCTCGGATTTCCCAAGTGACGTGATCAGATATGATGTCTCTGCATTCAAGTATGAAATTCCATATTACAGAACCTCTCGGGGGATTCAATACTTTGAGGATTCTATTTGGGTCATCTGAGTCAAGATACTTTCTTGTCAAAACTCTAACCCATTTATGATTTCCTTTAGTGTGGATGTCCCAAACTAATTTGACACCCATGGCCTGATTCCTAAGGGGTAATTGGCGTAATCCTGCACCTCCAACTTTCTTGGGAAGGTAGATCTTGTCCCAAGCCAAAAGAGGAAGTTTGTTTTACTCCCCCACACCACTCCAAAAGAATCTCCTAAAGATTTGTGTGAGAGCATCTTCAGTAGCTTTGGGGAGCTTGAGACAAGACATTGAATAGATAGGAATTGTTGATAATACAGATTTAACTAGCAAGAGTCTACCTGCTGATGAGAGCCATTTACCTTTCCAAGTGCTCAGCTTGTTCTTTTAGCTACTAATTAAGTTTTTCTAGTAACAGTTTTTGTTAATGCTTGTGAACAATGGGATCCCCAAATAGCAGCTTGGAAAGGAGGCAACTTTCAGATTTAGGATCCTTGCAATATCCCTTTGAAGACTTGGTTGAGTATTTAGAAAGAAAATCTTTGATTTGTCCCAGTTGATGTTTTTCCCCGATGCTTTGTAATAGGTATCTAGGAAATTTTTGATTGATCTTGCTTCCCTTTGGCTTGCTTCACCCATTAGTACTATGTCATCTGCAGATTATAAGTGAGTTGAAGGTTCCATTCCATTTGCTACATGAATTCCTTTCCATTTACCTTCCTCTCTTAGCCTTTTGATCCCCCTCCTCAACACTTCTGCCATGATTATGAATAGAAATGGGGATAATGGGTCTCCCTGCCTAAGGCCCCTAGATGAAGAGAAGAAGCCATTTGTTGTGCCATTAACCAAAACTGAGAAATTCAGAGTTGAAATGCAACTGCTGACCCAATTTATCTAGTTTGGACTAAAGCCAAATCTGCCTAATACTTCTAGGAGGAAACCCCTATCTACCATATCATATGCTTTGAGAATGTCTAATTTTAGGAGCATGCATGCCTCCTTGTTTTTCCTAGTTGTGTGTATTGTTTCATGTGCTATAATGATTCCTTCCACTATGGATTAGCCTGGCGCAAAGCCACTTTGTTCCTCAGAGATAACTTCCTTGAGCACACTCTTGAGTCTATTAGCAATTATCTTTGTTACCACATTGTACACTATCTTGCATAGGGAAATAGGCCTAAAATCACTCATAGATTGAGGGACTATCTTTTTAGGAATTAGTGTCAGGAAGGTGTGGTTTATTGCCCCTAGCATAGTAATTTTCTTTTTGGATTCTTCAATAGCTGCACCTAGGTATTCTCCAACTATATCCCAAAATTTTTGGAAGAAGCGTGTAGGGAAGCCATATGGACCTGGGGCCTTGTCTAGAATCATTTGAAAGACTACTTCTTTGACTTCTGCTAGGGATATTTTTTGATAGAGAAATTTGTTGTGGGATTCTAAAATGATGGATGGAATTGCTTCCAATAGATAGTCCCTGTACTCCTATTAACAAGAGTCTCCTTGTTGAATAGGGATTCAAAGAAAGAGACAACCTCTTTGTTGACTTCAATAGTTGATTTCAAGTTGTATCACCATTTTCTTTTTTGATTTCTAGAATCCTTTTGTTGTTGTTGTTGTTTTCCATTGTTGATTTGTGAATTTTTTTGTGTTTCTGTCCCCTTCTTTTATCCAAACTTCCCTTGATTTTTGGCACCAATAGCATTCCTCCCTCTTGAGAATTTTAGCCAGTTCTTCTTTTAGATTTTTTTCATTCTCAAAATCTAAAACATCCATACCCCTGTCTATCACATGATCATTGAGAGAGCAGATTTCTTGTTCTACTCTAGCTTTCTCTTGAAAGATGTTTTTGAAGTGGCTTTTGTTCCATTTGTTCAACTTCACTTTTATATAACTTAATTTTTTGCTTACTTTGAGAAGATATGTTACTTCATTGAGTTTCACTTCATTCCACCAAGTCTTAATTAGATCTGGAAGTCAGTTATCTCTTAGCCACATATATTCAAATTTGAACTGGCAACCTTTAGGAGCTTCAACAGGGCCAAAGGAAAGTTGGACTAAAAAATTATCCAAACCAATGAAGGGAAGGATTTGTGCATCATGTAATCCCTTCAGCTCCCCCCAACCGCCCCATAAGAGAAATTTGTCAAGCCTTTCTGCAATGTTAGTGAAACCTTTCCTCCTATTAGACCAGGTATATATTCCATTCCTTGCATGTATATCCAAGAGAATGTTTTTATCCAAGAACTCTTGAAAGTCTCTTTGAACAGTCGTAGTTATCCCTGACCCCCCTTGTTTTTTTGTGTTGTTTAGCATGGCATTAAATTCCCCTGCTATAATCCCTTTCTCTGACCTTTTACCTTCTACTATTCTAGAAATACTGTCCCAAAGTATCTTTTTCCCTTTAGTGGAGATAGGGCCATAAACATTAATGCAAAAGAAAGAGGTTTCTTCTTATGTGTTTAAATCTTATTGTTTTCCAATTCTCAGCTTCTGCCTCTACTACTCCTACCATTGTGAAGGGATTCCATATTACCTCCAGACCTCCAGATGCCCCTAATGCCTCTAGAAGTTGTCTATTCCATTGCTTCCATCTATCCAACCTTATACTACCTTCCTCCTTAATCCACTTTGTTTCTTGCAAGAGCACCACATCTGCATTTGATTGGTTAATTTGGCACTTGACCATGCACCATTTTTTAGGGGTGTTAACACCCCTAACATTCCAGGTAATGATCCACATTCTGTCAAGGGAAGGATACTCTCCTTCCCTAGTATCAGTTTCTTTTGCCTAAGGGCATTGCCAACCAACACTAGCTTTGTCTTGTTTGATTTTCTTCCTTGCTTGACTTTATCTTAATGTTAGGGCCTTTAAGCTTTGATTCTCGCTATTGCAACTATCTCACTTCCAATAATTCTCCTTCTTCTACATCCTCCCAAAGCTCACCTGCCTCATTTGATAGTTGGTCATATTCCTCTTCATCTAATTATTGACCCCCGTCTACTTCTTCAGTTTAGGGGAAAACTAAATTTGCTAGCACACTTTGGGAGATCATTTTTGTTGGGGGAATAGGAGGAGGAAGGGACCGATCACTATTATCACCACTAACAGATAATTCCTTCAATTCGTGTTGAATTGCTTTCTGGAGAAGTTGAGTGTTGTCCATAAGCGCAATGAGGGTTTGTTCAGCCTGGATATTTTCTTTATGGGGGTTTCCAACTTCCTTAGCTAGGGGGATTAGGTGATCCACCGAAAGGGAATCTTTTTCAAGTCTCTAGTTGGCCCAACTATCCCCAAGACAGACCTGTCTACCTCATTAGAATGCATTGGGGGAACATCTGCAGAATCTTCTTGAGTGGTATTGAAAGCATTGTCTGTTATTGGCTTTTTTGAGGTGCTTTCTTGAAGTGTCTTCCTAAAGAGGCATTTTTTGACCCTAAACCCTCCCAAACTTCATTTTCTTGCTACCAACTTCCAAATTTTGTTAATATCTCATGTTTTATATAACCCACCCCTACATCTATTTCGACCAAGACACAAGGTTTTGATCTGCCTATTCCATTAATGAAGTCTTCATCTACTCCAATACATACTTATAGGGCATCACCCAATTTTATCATAGCATCAAGATTCCAGAACTCTAATGGTAGATCTACTAGCTTAATCCAGGTCAGGATTTGGGACAATTGGTGGTTCCATGGGTCAAAGTTGGCTTGCCAATTTATGTAGTAAAACCGGTGCCCATTCATAAACAAAGGGTCCCCATCTATTATTGCCAATTTCATATTTAAGTCTATACATTCTATCAAAAAGGAGTTTGGAAGGGGGGTAACATTTACCTAATCTAGATATTTGTTCATCCACCAGGCTTTGATCTCCTCATTCAAGCAGGCTAGACTAGTCCATTTTGCAAAAAGGGTGTGGTCTGAAAGCCTCACCACCCTTTCTCTATTAGTTTTGTTGGCATTTGAAAAAGTTTATGACCTCTAGGCCACATTTTCGTGCCCTAGAATGTTCAGGATTGAGAGTCTTTGTGATTCAATTTTCTTCGGAGAAGATCACGATCTCTCTTATTAATTCTTTTTCCAAATTCAAACTCCTCACCAATAGGTTGAGATGTCTTCGTGAAGGCATTCTATTTAGAATTGAGCGAATTTTTCTTCTACCATACTTTGTTGGTGTGATTCTAAGGATTACCTCCTTTCGATTTCCACTTGGCGGCTAGTTGTTTTCCTTTTGGATCCCCTTCCCGGAACCACCCACGCCTACTCTTGTATTCTAGTTTTTCCAATGAGTTCCAGTTGGTGCCCAGAGGAGTTTTTTTTTGTTCAGATGGTTTGTCATGCCCATTCCGACATTGACTCTACCTGTATTAGGGAAGGCACTTCTCCACCCAACCTCCATTTTCAAAAACCCACTGTGGAATATGTTCTGGCTTCTACTGATCTGCTGTGCCACCATTAATAAATTATGCAAAGAACTTAATTTTGTAAGGGTTTCAAAAAAAAAAATTACAAACCATTAATTTATTTGAAATTTTCAAATAGAATTGAATAATTTTATTAGATTATAAAATTATATAAAATTATTTAACTAGTAAAAATAAAATCATACACATAACATTATACTATGTTTTACTTTTCTTAAGTATTATAGATTCAATCTCACATTTATTTCAAACTTTAATAGTTTAATGAATAACACACTAAAACAATTTTAAAATTTAATAATTATTGAAAAAATCTTAATTTTGTAAGGGTTTTAAAAAAAACAATAAATGAATTTATTTCTTAAAAAAATTCAAATAGAATTGAATAATTTTATTAGATTTAAAATTATATAAAAATTATTTAATTAGTAAAAATTAAATCTTATATATAATAATGTGTTTTACCTTTTTTATTATAGATTTAATTTCATATTTTTTTTGAAACTTAATTGATCTAATAAATAACATTCAAATAATTTTAAAATTTAATAATTATACACAAAACTTAATTCCCTAAGTTTAAAAAACAATAAATGAATTTATAAAATAATTTTTAAAGGATAAAAATATAATTAATAAATAATTAAATATGTCAATTTTTAAAAACTTAATTCCCTAAAAAATAAATTAAATATGTCAATTTTTTTAAATATAATTAATAAAATAATTCAAAGTAAAACAAAATTATTATTTAAAGAGCAAAAATTTATTCTATATTTTTAAGAATTTAAATGTACAAAATTTTAAAAAGTAGAGAATAAAAAAAATTATTATTGAACATACAATGCAGAGCTCACAAGAAGAGATAAAGAATTAAGTACACAGTAGTTTGGGTGGGAAACAATATTGAAACCAGGTGACGGGTGTTAAAAAAAATAAAAATGTCAACGTGCAGGTTCGGACCCGCACCCGCACTCAGAAAGTTTCGGATCCCGATCTGAACGAAAGATGTAACCTGGAATAAAAACGCTTGGGGTATGTCATCGTCCCGATCCGGCACGGCAAGAAGAATGGGAGCAAACAAAAAGGGCAAACTGAAAGCTGAGGATTGGCATCGCACAAAACATCACATTTGCAGAATACGTACAAATTGGATTTGTTTAAAAGGCTGTAGAAACGTTTAAGCAAATGCAATACGCAGGTGTTAAGCCGAATTCCACAACCTTTGCGAGCATTCTCTTAGCCGCGGTTGTGTGAAAGGATCGGCATGGAGAAACTTCAGCGTATGAATTGCAATGATTGCAGGATCAATGTAAGATTGATTTGTTGAAGCACAGAAAGTGTGGAAACATTCTGCAAAGACGGTTTTAATGCATTGGCTGGAAGGAAAAACCTAATCCCACAATCTTTGCCGGCATCTTCTTGGTTGCAAAGAGTGAAGCATAGACACGGTTTGTGAACTGTTTAACAGAACGTCAAAGAGTTGTCATCTCATGGAGTGAAATGATGGCAGATCGAATTAAAATGTGGAAGCACGGGCAAGGCAAGCCAACGAACTATTCGATAGAATGCTTCAATAAGAAATGCCAGCGCATGGAAAGTTGTAAAATCCTTGCAGAAATTCATAAAATGGATTTGATGAAAGGTTTTAGAGGCTGTCAAACAAATACCAAGTTTGCAAGAAAATGCACAAAGTAAACTTGTGGAAAAGGCTTTAAAGACTTTCAAGCAAATGCAATTAATTGTTGTTCAGGAACTCGCGCAGCCATTCAACCTCATGAGAAGATGCAAAAAGCGGTGCATAGACATTCCCACACGATGTGGAACCGTTGATGTGGTTTGAGAAGTTTTCAAAGCAAATTTAATTGGCAGCTGTAATAGCCAAATGCCATGCATTTCACTGGCAAACTCGTGCCTCATGATGGGAGTATAGACAATGCACGTCAACTGTTCGACAAAATACCCTAAAGAAATGTGGTCTCATGGAATACCCCCAATAAAACGATGGCAGGAGACGCAGCATGTGAAGTGTTTAATAGAATGACTCACAGAGATGTCATGCCATGGAGGGTGACGATTGCAAATATGCACAAAACAAATCTGTCTTGAAGACATTCAAGAAACTTCCAAGCAAAACGTAATTGGCAGCTATGATTGCAGACCTCTGCACAAAATACAAGTGTTAAAAAAGCTTTTAAAACTTTCAAACAAAATGCAACTGGTTGGTGTGAGCCGCGGCTTAAGAGGTACAGTCCCATGAATTACATTAATAGTAGGAAGGGTACAAAATGGATTTGTTGAAGCTGCCTTGGTAGGCATGAATGCAAAATGCGGGAGAAGTCGAGATAAGGGTGAATGAAACGTTTGATTAAATACCTCAAAGAGGCGCGGTCTCATAGAGCAAAGATTGCAGGGTATACGCATAAAATGGAGGATTAAGGCACGCGAACTGTTTGACAGAATGCCTTGAGGTTATGCACAGATGGCATTTGTTGAAAAAGACTTCAGAGACCTTTAAAGCAAAGACATGGCGCGCAAACTGATTTATAAAAAGCCTCTTAACAAATGTAGTCTCATGAAACAATAACAGGGTTCGCACGTGATGAATTTGTTGAAAAGTTTTCCACGAATCTCCAAAGTAATCGGCCAGGAATGGAACGCTTTGGAACAGAGCATGGAGAGCATGCCTCAATGAGACGTGGTCTTGCGTCATTAAATGATTGTGGATATGCATAAATCTGATATGTTGAAGATGCCTGTCATGCAGAGTTGAGAAGGGTAATGAAGGCTGGTTTTTATACAGCTACAGGAGTTTCATCTTTTGGGAATGTTCAATCAAAGTCATCTTCTTCATCAGAGCCTGAGGAGCTCAAGCAAGTCAAGACAAAAGTTTTCCAAGATGGTGATATGATGGATATAACTTCAAACACAAATCAGCTAAGAAATTTTGAGTCTCCTTCCGATAAAGAGAAAAGCAACCCAAGCCAATTTCTGATGGACAAAAAGTTTATCTGATTGCAATCCTTTGACTCAATCTAGGTGTCCAGTAAACAGTGGGTCTTCAGACCTTACTAGAGGGATGGATGATGATTCCAAAGAGCTTTTAGCAACTGTTGAGGATGCAAACAATGCAAGAAGTCTAGCATGCTCAAAGCCATCAAGGTCATTACATAAGATGATCTTAATTACCTGAAGCAGCAAGCTGAGTTTGCTTGTGAAGAAAGCTTTGTGTATGAAATCAATTGTAGGAATGTACTTGAAACATTACAAAATGCTCACTTGCATCATCTGCCTACACTTAAGAGGAGTTGCCTAAAGTACATTGTAGGACTTGCGGTGAAGAAAACAATGTGTGCTTTTGTTGCCAGAATAAAGCCTCTGTTTTGGGTAATGCGATTGGTATCTTAAAGAAGAAAAGTAACCTATTTTGCCATGGACAAAGAATGGAGATTGATTTGTTGCATAGAATGAAGTGTTTGAGGGGACAAATTGATCCAGTCTATGGATTGCAAGCATTTTATGATTGTAGACCAGGGAATGAGAATCAAGATGATTCAGAATCTACTTGTTATTGGACGTGGGCAGAAAGTGAAATTGTATCAGAGATTTTTTTATTTTCTTCACGAATAAGTGGATTAATTAATTATACTCTTTCTTTTTTTAAGGAGCAAAACGATGCCCGAGTTTAAAAATCCATGCATAACGTTGTTAATTAATGTTATTTTATTTTAAACTAGCATTAATTTAAAAAAGGGATTTTATTACTTCAATTATAAAATTAAAAGTTCATGATATATAATCTGCAGTTAATTGATTCTTGGAATTAATTATTAATTAAATTATTTTATGAATTAATTGGTGCACTTCCAATATTTTGCAGATGCTTTCAACAATGGAATGAGAGTGAATCAAGGTTGATTTGCAAGATTGATGTACAAAAGAGGAGATTGCTGAAACAATTATCAAACTAGAAGTCAACTGGATGTATGGTGGGCTCCTTTGACGGGATTTCTAGAAGAGGATGCTGCTTTAATCATGCAAAGGAGTAACTCAGAGTTGAAACTACAAATTGCAAATTGTCAATTGAAGTTCATTGGAGTCAACTGAGGTCAACAAAAGTTGAAACAAAAAGTTGCCTTGGTGGAAAA
>VDFB02039622.1:0-21570 GCA_007258455.2 Sequoia sempervirens | reverse complement strand
GCTAAGTTACCGGTTTGGTTTTGGGTTCGGGTTTGGGTTCGAGAACCCGGTTTGCCGGTTCGGGAAATTTTTTTTTTGAGGTTGGGTTCGTTTTGGGTTCGGTAATACAAAAACATATAAAAATCAGAAATATATACATATTTGCAGCAGTATTTAAGTTCAGAATACACCACCATATTAATAGTCAAATAACATAGCAAAAATACACCACCACTTTATAGTTTATACTCAAAAGTCAAATGTCATGATATAGAATTATAAATTAAAGTTCAAACTTCAAACATAAAAATGTCAAGTGTTTACAATGTCAATCTGAATCATATGGGTCATCAAAAAAAGCAGCATCATTAGCAACATTAGATGCTACATTTTGTGTAGAACCACAAAGAGCATTAGTGGCACTCGCACAAGCACTGCCACTAGCACTGTCACTAGCACCGACACTACCACTCTCATGCTCAGTAGTTGCTTCAGGCTGATAGTCATCATCAATATCAAGTGCAGCTAAGTGACTTGTGGAAGCATCCAAGTCAAGCTGCTCTGGCCCAATATCCCACCTCCTTGTGTCTCCTTCTTTGTAGGAACTATGTTTGTGTGTAAGGAGGCGCAAGTTTGAATGCACATACACCAAGTCCTCAGCCTTTTTTCAATGTAGCCTATTGCATTTTATTGAGTGGATGGAGTATATGCTCCAATTCCTCTCAGAAGAGGATGAACTAGCAACCTATTAAGACCAAATTAAATTAATAAATAGTTAAGAGTTACAAAATTTAACTAAACCAAATTATTAATTAAAATTAAAATTACAAATATAAATTATAAAACTTACTTGGGATAAAACTTTTATTGCAATAGGTTGGAGGTGCATGTATTCTTGCCCATGGAAGTACCACCAACTATGAGCATCCACCCTGCACTTGTCTCAAAGAGCATCCATATTTTGATCAACACTCCCAGAGCATGCAAAAGCCATAAACTCAGCCCTCACTCGATCATGTTGGTCACGATCACTGAAGATTCTACGAATTGCTGCCTTGTACCCTTGGGCCACTTCACCATCCCTATATGGAGCAACTCTTGATGAAGTAGAAAGTATCTCAGGGCTATAATATTTGGGAGTCAATGCAAAAGCGAGAAGATGCAAGGGAGTGGTCATTTTGTTCCATCTATCAACCATGATTTCCTGTAGCTCTTTGAAGAATTTTTCTTCAGGATCTTCCTCTTTTGCATTGATGATGGATCTCATCTTCTCAATCATTGAGTCGATACCATCATATACTTCGCCCAAACAAGGTCTATCCAAGTTAGTGTAACGGATCATGCTCAGTATGGGCTCGGTGAAACTGACGAGATACTCAACACGATCCCACCAACCATCATCTAGGATCCTTTGCTTGATCCTATTTGCCCTTTCATTGCTAGATTGCCTCCATACAACCCAATTAGGGCTGATGACCATGGCACATAGTGCCTCACGAACCTTTATAAGTCGCCTCAACACAATTGTGTTGGAGGCAAAATGGGTCTCTGCAACCCGTTGAAAATCAAAATTAAAATTAAAATATAATTAAATATACAAAATCAAAATTTAAAAATTAAAATTAAAAGAAAATTCAAAAATTTAAAAATATTGAGAATTAACTTACCTTCAACAACTCCAATTTTGAGAATTGTCTAAATATTCTTTGGCGCCATATGGTGGTTGGTGACAAACATTTGGATGTCTTCGCCCTTTGGCATACACTGCTTGATCCATTCAATTTTGATCCATTTTTGTAGCATTAGATTGAGGGAGTGGACAGCACAAGGTGTCCAAAAAATGTGTGGATACTTCTCCTCAACCAATAACCCAGCAGCCCTACAATTTTTGGCATTGTCGGTTACAAATTGCACAACATTTTGATAGCCCACTTCTTCAATAGCTTGGCAAAGGATGTCAGCAATAAATGGACCATCTTTCACCTATCCTTCACAATCCACTGCTCTCAAAAACATTGCCCCTTTAGGGGACACAGCAATAACATTGATCAATGGGCGATTTCTTGCATCTTTCCATCCATCAGAAACTATGGTCACCCCTGTTTCGATCCACGAATCCCTTATGGGCTTCAAAGAGTCTGCTACATGTTTCACCTCTTTCTCCAATAAGGTGCAATGCACCTTCTCAAAACCTAGGCCCTTATACCCCTTTGGAGCCTCATTAATAGATTTCACCATTTTTTGCCAATATGGTGAACGAACAACATTGAATGCCAATCCATTGGCATAGACACATCTTGCTATGTCTTGATCAGCAATCTCTCTTGCCTCATTCTGAAATGAAGCTTCCAACGGTCCCTTAGATCTTTTATTTGAAGAGGGCATGGTTTGCTCTTGAGGGATGTCCATAAATGGATGGCTTTCTGTAGGTGGAAAATAAGAAGGTGGTGTAGGGGGTTTCATGGATCGAGATCCTTTCTTCAAAGGATGGCTTGTTTTACCACTGGTTGTTTTTTGGTCTGCCTTTTCTTGCTCAGCAATATATTTCAACACTATATCTTTTGGAATGCCATCGTTGTTTTCACCTGGACAATTTTTGATGCCTGTTTCAGGGATCCCGCACAAGTGCCCTTTTACTCGACTGTATGAGCTCGAATATTGAACATTGCAATGATTACAAATCCATACATATCCTCCACCACCTGGAAGTTGCTGAACCATTTCTACATATTTCCAAAGGGGAGAGGTTGGGTTTATTTTGAAACGAGATTGGATTGAGCCTGAGGAGGTACCAGTTGCCATTGTAATACGGAATAGTGAATACCTAAGGCACAACATATTGAAATTTTGGTATTGATTCATTGAATTTGAAACTAAAAGACTTAATTAATTTCAAAAAAATGAAAAAATTGAACATGTGTTATAGACATTTAGAGGAATGAAAAGTAAAACAAAACAATAACTAAAAAACAAAACAAAAGAGTTGAAGTTCACTTGTGAAAAAAAATGTAAAAAAAATAATCAAAAAACTTCAAAAAACCTACCTCTTTTGAAGAAATCTTGCTCTATGATCTTCTTAGCAACGAATAGACACTTGCAAGTGCTTAGGAATAGCACAACCTGCTACATCCCAAATTGTGACGTTACAATTTACCATCACTAGATAGAGTAAATGTGAATTCTAGAGGTGAATTAATGATGCTTGTACCTTGTTTTCAATATGAATGATGTTTCATTTGATGTTATTCTTGGTGAAATACTGCATAAAGGAGAATAGAAGGTTATTGATTTATGAAGAATCTAACTTTTGAAATGTTTCATGTATTCTGCTTCGTTTTGAGCATATGACTCCTGTTGTTGTGTCATGGTGTGCAGGAAAGAGGACCAATCCTCCAGGCAGAGGAGAAATATCACTCGGGGAGGAACTTGGTCGGGTAAGCAGTAACGAGTACCAAATGAGCATACACACACGTCAGTATAGGTTCTGAGAAACCAAGTCAGTTTTGTTGGTCTAGATAAGTCATCCTTAGGCTTTAGGAATTATGTTTACTTCTTTATGCTTTGAAAAGTGATGATTACTCATTTGTCTGACTTACTGTGCTTTGACCATGATATGGAAAACGTGAATGGATATATGTTAATAGGTCAAGTAAGTATGTATATACATGTCAATACATACGTATGTTCGGCAGATGGATATGCCCATACGTACGTGTCGACATGGTATACATACATTTACGTGTACACTGCGTACAGTGATATATATATATATATATATACCCACGTTACCTATAGCCTGAGAATAAGGATGTTAATAGTAATATTTGATTAGAATTTACATATAATCATATTTACACGAATACGTATGCATGTATATTGAAAGTATGCTGACTGGCTCACAATATACATATGTAACAATTAATACGTATAAGTGTAAATATTTAAATATGTAAATGTTTATATATTTTATATTATAGTTTTACTTAAATATATGTAAATATATTTAAATAGTAATATATTCATATATTAGGGAGTAAATAAATCTATAATAAAAATATATAAATATATAAGAATATTTGAATTTAATATTATTGCCTAAAATGATTTAGGAAGTCAATTTTATATTACCTTGAGTAATTTTGGAAATTGAATTTTAAAATACCTTGGTAAATTTATAAAACGATTTTTACTATATATTATTACATTTAAAGATTTTAAAAAGGAAATATTTGATTTTGAAATCAATATTAAATATTTTGAACTATGGGAAATCAAAATATTAAGAGAAATAAATATTTGAAATATTAAATACTTCATATAGTGTAAAGTCGAAATAATTATTGGTGAACATTTGAAAAAGAGAAAAATACATTTTTGAGAAGTTCATACCCGTGAAAATGAAATGGTGTATGAAATAAAAATACGCCTGTGAAAGTGCGTGGCCATGAGCACGGCATAGACCTGGTCTGGAGGAGAAGTGTCCATTGCTGTTCTTCAAACCATAAGTAATGGCGACGTGGGAAGTATAGGAACCTTGACCTAAAACGCAGCAGGTAAATCATTTGATTTCATACGACTGGAAAAAGACGTGTACCTGTATGTGGCGTTTTACATTTTTGAGTTGAATTATTCATGATTTGCTGGCTCAATGAGGTCGAATCACCTCCATTTTTAATGACTTAGGGTTTAAGAATCCGCCAAGTATCATTTTGACTAATTTTGGGCACTTGTTGTCAATCCGCATGCCTCCATTAGTGGAATTCGTTGCAATTCGGGCCTATATATAGACGCCTTCCATTCATTGTAGGGGATTTGTAATGTCCCCATTTTTGGCGAGCATCAGAGTTCGTAAGAATTAGCCTATTATGCGACCCTCGTAGGCTGATGGGATGGATTGAGGGTCTTGTTGGAGCTTGGCTCAGCTTCAGATTGTCAGTGTTTGATCAGTTGGCTTTCGTTCGGGCTCGTTCGGACACTTCTAGCCTGAGTTGCTATTTTTAGCAGTATTCAACACTCAGCGTGGGACCCTTCTATTTTTAGCAGTATGGATTGTTAGCATTCGGAATCACTTCAATGTTCATCAGCTTCGCATACTGCATCTGATGAATAATGAGAGATATTAATATTTAATTGAATTAATTAAATACACTAAATGGAGATTATAATATAAAGTTATAATATTTTATTATAACCCTAAGTGATTTCAGTGAAGGGGGTCCATCATCAGAAAGGCCTTGATTATATTTTATTATTAAAATTTAATCTGAGACTATTGAATAATTAAAATAATAAAAGTCGAATTATTTAAAATTCCCTATCTTTAAGGAATTTGCACTTTTGAGGAGAATATAGGCTTTGCATTGGGATTTGAGCCAATATGTGATTATTGTGAATTGAAAATTGATCAACTTAATTTGAGCAAGAAGCTTTAGGGTTTCAAGTTCGAATTCCTTGGGGAACGAGCCATCTCCATTGGAAGCAGTTCAGAGGGTGTGAAATAACACCTGATTTATTGCCAGCAGAGGTTTCTTCATCCAGAGGAAATCATTGATCTTCAGAGATATTTATTTATAGAGTTTCAGCATAGTATTTTTCATTCAGAAGACATTCATTCAGCAAGGCGCCTATTTCTACTGATCACTGGAGGCTTTTTGGGGGAAGTCGTACATTTCATTTATTGCTGTCAGGAAAGCCGTACTGTTGCAGCAGGCCGTACCATCAGCAGAAGGACGTATTCTTCATCTTGTGAGAAACGCCTTCCATATTGGCTTTATACCTTCATCACTGGAAGCGCCTATATGTCTGGAGTCATCTGCAACCACTATTCAGAGGGAGAAGGGCATACTTAATGCAGCCGTACCAGATCTGTACTTTCAGCTGCTGCTAATATCAGGTTCCTTATTTAATGAAAATCATTGCCTTTACTTTGCATGTTATCAGATCTTCATTGTAATCGTTGCAGAAGAATAATATATGATCTGGCTTCAGTATTTGTATTAGGGTTTGATATTTACGAAGTTAAATAATTTTTATAGAATTTATTCTTTACTTATTGCAAATTCGCACCTTTACCATTTATGCTCAAAAACCCAAAACAATCAAAAAAATCAAAATTTGCAAAAAACAAACCAAAACTCAGTCAGATTCAGACATCATCCTAAGGGTTTAGCAATCTTATGCAGCCAGAACAATTTGGCTCTCACAGGTATTACACACGCAGACGTGCTTTGATTGACAGACAATAGAGTTTGAGCAAACAACCAGGAAACATGGCTGACAGGAATGACAGGGCTGACAGAACAAATATACCTAGGACAGAGATTCCGCATAATAACAGAGATCAGAACGATGCAGAGGTTTTGCATGCACTCAGAGATCTTCGTGCAGGTCAACGGCAGTCCGATGATGTATTGCAGCAGTTGACAATGGCACTTCAGAGATTGGGTACTCCTAGGAGACCGTCACCACATCGTGACGATGAGAGGAGTGAAGTAAGGTCTCGCAGGGCACTTAGGACAGCGAACAACGAGTGGGAGTTAGTACCACCTGAGACCAGAGAAAGGATTACCATTGACAGAACACCACAAAATAGAGAAGAAGAAGTGATTAGCATGTTTAAGGAGTATAGCGCTCTTCCTAAAAAAATTAAGAAGGAACTTCCTTTCATGAGTTACATGGATTTGCACCCGAGTCTTTTCCATAAGACGGAGTTTGCAAGGAAGAAATATCTCACTATAGCTCATGAGTTGTTTACCCATGAAATAGATAGAGAATCTACACATAAGGATGATACAACTCTTCATCAAAATGATTTGGTATCTTCAAATTCCTATGAAGTATGCAGAAATTTATATGAGGAATTGGATAGACATGCTGATTTGATTCAAGAAAACGCTAGCACAGCTTTGGGAAATGATTTACCTACATCATCCTTGCAAGAGGTGACTCAAGAAGTTTCTACCATGGAGGCTACTTCTGATTTTTATGACAGCAAAGATGAAACTTCGCGTGAGCATGAGACAGCAGCGATTTCACATATGCAAAGTAATCCTATTGAGTTGTCACATGAAGAGACTCAAGAGTTGGGTACTAGTGATGCATTTGGTGTTGAGAATTCATGACATGGTGAGTCTGATTTTCCAGATCAGACCTTTGAAAACAAGCCAGAAGATTCATATGTTGATATGGAATCCCAGGATCGTGCTTTGGATTGGCATGCAGTTACTTTGGGAGTGGAAGTGTGTGAAGATACTGTCATACCAGCAACTTCCACCTTATCAGTTGAGCCATCCTTTGAGGTACAAAGCAGCAGTACCTTAGACGTTGAGGTGTGCATGGATGAAAGCACACATGATGCTGCTTATCATGAGGTGAGTGATGACGAATCAACGTCCTATCATAGTGCATATTGTGAACCGGAAAACTTGTATGGGGGTTATAAGCTACAAAATCCTCATCATTTGGTTGGGCAACTACAAGTGAATGACAATATGATTGCCACAACCCTTGAGCATTTTGATGTTGCTCGTCAGATGTTGGCTACCTACGGTTGGAGTACTCCTATGACAGATGAGCACGATGATAGTGGTTTTTCCCTCGCAGAGATACATGCACTTCGAGAAGCGATTGGAATGATGAAACAAAACTACCTAAGATTACTCGCGGACAGGGATTTCCTTCTCGAGTGGGATTGCATTTGTTATGATGCATTGAAGGGGAAGGATGAGCAGATCAATGAGCTCACTCATGAGCTTGAGGTGACTATGGACTCATTGCAGAGCACCCAGTTGGCCCTTCAAGAGTCACAAGTACAGATTGGGAAGCTTACCGTGGCGTTGAGTTTGGCACAACCTTCACCATCTTTTGATATAGTTCAGATTTCCATGGCAGCGGTTGGTGAGGAGTATACACCTATGGTTAATAGCAGTGAGGGATATGTGGAGGATGTAGTTACATCCATCACGGTCACAGGTGCAGTTGATACAGATGGGATGAGTGCACTGGTTGAGAGTTGCAGTGAGCCACGCGTTGCACCAGGTTCTCTTGAGATTAGTCCCATGATAGGTAATGCAAGGCAGATCATTGATAGTTCCTGTGACATGGTTGTTGATCCACTAGAGAGTTGTGTGACAACCCTCGTCACTTGGCCATGTTCACAGAAGATATCCAGAGTATCATCCAGTTGGGAGATTGGTTCTTATGTTGATTTGTTTCCCTCTCCTGGAAGCAAATCAATCATTTTATCCGATGCAGTCGATTATGATCAGCAACTGGTTGAGCCAAGTCAGGAGTACAATTCAATTTATTATTCCAGGGATTCAGAGATGGATGATTCAGATCAGTATGGAGTGATTGTGCAGTTTGTGAATAATCCATTATTTGAATTTGATGGTGGTTTGATCTATGATAACCCACTCTTCGAGTTGGAAGCTGATCGTACTCTTGATACTAGTTCTGGTTTGGGTGATAATCGTAGTGTTTGGGATTGTTCCAGTACATCGAGATTCCAAACAAGGCTCACAGAGGAGTTTAATGGGGTGTACACGGTGAGGAGTGCTTATAGCTTTTCCTTTGATCCACCTGTACATGATTCATATTCGATGCACAACTCTTGTGCACAGGGTGATTCTCTTGGTGCAGTCGAGGGGAGTAATTCATTACTGTGTGCAGAGTTACCATCTTCACAAGATGGGATTGGCGGCTGCAAGTACTCGACTCAGTTGTTTGTGGGGAATTACTTGCAGGGACAACAGTCAGTTATCCATCATGTTGATATGTATTTGATAGGGCTTGCTACTTCTATGTCGCAGATTTTTCATACAGGTACATGGTTACAGGGCGACGATGGTGTTAGTAGGCATTATGGTGTTAATAGGCATGATGGCTTGGTCAGTTATCACATCCATGAGGGTTTAGCAGAGGATAGGGAGAGATTCGGTGTAGCAGATGCTACTAGAAGTTCTTGTCTCTATACGACAGGCAGATGTGAATTCATATTGTATTGGGATCCCGGTGGCGACAGCTTTGGCACCGAGTATTGGATGGGTCCCATTGGGTTACTTCACTATTCTCAGCATGGTGAAGTTGGAGGCAGTAGAGCGCAGTGGCAGCCTGAGGATGACAGTCACGACAGATTTTCACTCTGGGTTTGGGATCCAGGGATAGCTTGCGCAGTTGAGTTTTAATGATGCTATGGGAGACAGTTCGTGATGTGTGGGACATTTCACGTTTTCTTTGGGCCTCCCGAGGATTGGAGTTTCTTTGCAGTGGAGATTGCTTGGGGACAAGCAATTTCAGGGAGGGCGGACTGTAATGTCCCCATTTTTGGCGAGCATCAGAGTTCGTAAGAATTAGCCTATTATGCGACCCTCGTAGGCTGATGGGATGGATTGAGGGTCTTGTTGGAGTTTGGCTCAGCTTCAGATTGGCAGTTTTTGATCAATTGGCTGGCTTCGTTCGGGCTCATTCAGACACTTCTTGCAGAAGTTGCTATTTTTAGCAGTTATTGGCAGTCAGCGTGGGACCCCTGCTATTTTTAGCAGTATGGATTGTTAGCGTTCGGAATCACTTCAGTGTTCATCAGCTTCAGACAGCTCGTGCATCGGATGAATAATGAGAGAGATATTAATATTTAATTGAATTAATTAAATATTAATTAAATGGAGATTATAATATAAAGTTATAATATTTTATTATAACTTAAGTGATTTCAGTGAAGGGGTCACTTCCCATCACCTAGTGGGGCCGCTTGACGAATATATTTCTATTATTAAAATTTAATCTAGACCATTGAATAATTAAAATACAAAAGCTGTAATTATTTAAAATTTCATCTTTAAGGAATTGCGACTTTTGAGGAGAATATAGGCTTTGCATTGGAAATTGAGCCATTATGCATATTTGACTTATTGAAAACTGATCAAGTTTTTGTCTGAGCACAGAACCTTAGGGTTTGAGTCTCGAAATTCATTGGGGAACAAGCCATCTCCATTGAAGCAGTTCAGAGGGTGTGAAATAACACCGATTTATTACGCCAACAGAGGTTTCTTCCATCCGCAGGAACCACGATCTTCAGAGATATTTATTTACAGAGTTTCAGCATAGTATTTTTCATTCAGAAGACATTCATTCAGCAAGGCGCCTATTTCTACTGATCACTGGAGGCTTTTTGGGGGAAGTCGTACATTTCATTTATTGCTGTCAGGAAAGCCGTACTGTTGCAGCAGGCCGTACCATCAGCAGAAGGACGTATTCTTCATCTTCTGAGAAACGCCTTCCATATTGGCTTTATACCTTCATCACTGGAAGCGCCTATATGTCTGGAGTCATCTGCAACCACTATTCAGAGGGAGAAGGGCATATTTAATGCAGCCGTACCAGATCTGTACTTTCAGCTGCTGCTAATATCAGGTTCCTTATTTAATGAAAATCATTGCCTTTACTTTGCATGTTATCAGATCTTCATTGTAATCGTTGCAAAAGAATAATATATGATCTGGCTTCAGTATTTGTATTAGGGTTTGATATTTACAGAGTTAAATAATTTTTATAGAATTTATTCTTTACTTATTGCAAATTCGCACCTTTACCATTTATGCTCAAAAACCCAAAACAATCAAAAAAATCAAAATTTGCAAAAAACAAACCAAAACTCAGTCAGATTCAGAATAGGGGAAACAAGGGGTTTCATAGGATATTGAACAATCCGAGTTTATCATTCTTATTGAGCTTCCATAATCATTCCCTGTTTTGGTTATATTATTCTGTATTGCTGAGTTTGAAAGATACTGTGAATTTTTACCAGCATTTACCAGTTACTGTGGCTATCCCTTTTTGAGCTGTGAGTGAGCTTTATTATTGCTGAGAGAAGCTTTTCATATTTTATGAGAACATATATCACCATTTGCTGAGAGACATCCTCTGTACATTATCTTTACAATTTCTGAGTTCACAGTAAGAAGTTGAGATTACTTTGCAGCTGTATATCTTTTGCAAGTGATCAATTTCTGAGGAAGAGTTAGAGACTGATCTAAGAGTTGTTGGAGGTCTTTTGTTGGAGGTCTGAGGAGCTGCAAACACATTCAAGGTCATCCTCTAAAGGGAAAAGGCATATACTAGGCATGCTGTTTCTTCTTTCATGTTCTAGAGCATATTTCTTGATATATATCTAAAAGAGTAAATATTGAATGTGCATAGATAGGGAATTGCATTGAGTTCAATACTTAAGTTAAGATTAACAAGAAATGGTTCTATGTTGCACCATGTAAGTAAATTACCATAAGGAATAGCTATGCATGTTTTCTGAAGTGTATACCTGATAGCATAAGTGTGTGTTTTGCATTAAAGTGTGAATTATGTATGAACTCCATATGAGGAGTATATAGGGATTCAACGTTTAAGGGATTGTGGAAAGGGAATATATGAGTAAAGAGCTTAGGGGATGTAACAACCACCTTCTCGGTAAAATTAAAATTTTCATAATTTACATCCTACAAGTATGTAAACGAGTTAATCATGTCATTGCAATAGAATTTTTCTTTTTCTTTATTGACAAAACATGAACAAATTGCCATATTAATATACAACAAAGATTCCATTTCAATATAATAACTTCACAAGTACATGAAACAAGAATACGTACCTTAACTAACATAGCTCCAATGAGCTTTAGAACAAATAGTAGTAAGAAGGTCTAGGAATCCGTCCTTTCAAATCTTGGTACATCGGCCGCTTGCTGAGGAGGAGAAACATCACTCGGGCGTTTTTCCGCCATCCACGGACTTATAATGCGGTCCCCCGCACGATCATTTTGCAATGAACGGCCCTCCCTTCGAAGAAGAGATTGGTAGGGTATCCTTTAACGATTACCAACTGAGCATAGTGTTGTGTACCTACATAACTAGGTCTTGTGCATACGGCATCTCTTGAACTAGTATGTACTTCAGGAACACAATGAACTGACAGTGTAGTCTCAACTATTTCACACCTAAGTGAATGTTGTACATTTCACTACTTTGGCCAAAGTATTATCATTCGGTACTTCGAATGAAGGTCATTTATCATATGCACTACTCAGGGCCGATTTGCATTAAGGCATTCTTACACTACGCGTAGGTTGGTCTATCGGGGTAGTACGTACCCTAGACGTCCTACTTCAAGTTAACTACTAGAAAGGAAAACAAATTAACAATTACTCACAACTATCTCCCTTATACGGGACTTTCTCATCCTAGGAGCTTTTAATAACTTGACTAAGTTAATTTTCAACTAGTTGTGATCGGTAACTTATTTCATTCCTTAGTATTTAAATAGCTATATGCAAACATACACTCCTTATATGGAGTCAATACAAATAATTGTAATTTACTCTTCAATAGATCAGTAAATCCGTCTACTAATTAATATAATTTACTCTTCAACGGAACAATAAATCCGTTTACTAATTAATGCAAGAGTTAATAGTATAAAACATGCGTTAGCCTTCCTATTTCACAGATTTTCCACTTGTTTAATGGTTCAACAATACTTCTATAATTAAGGCATTCCTTTTAGAAATCCTTTCCAAGTATACCATAAAGAACGACCTTCCTTCCCTATTATGTTTCATTGAAAGTGGACTTTTATTTATAAACTCTTCTAGACCAAAGAAGAATAGCAACTTCATAAAAAAAGTAAAAGAGTTAACATGCCTGGCAAGAGCTTTCCACCGGTGTTGATCTAGTGAGAATTTGCTACACCTATAGCCTCCAGCCAAAAGACTTCCAGATCTCTCAGACCAGTCTCAAATTCTTTCTCAGAAATTAATCACTTTGCTACAAATGAAAAGTAATCTCAACTTCTTACTGTGTACTCAGAATTGGTGAAGATAATAACAGGGGATGTTCTCTCAGCGAATGGTGATATATGATCTCAGAAATTATGAAAGGCTTCTCTCAGCAATAATAAAGCTCACTCACAGCTCAAACATGGATGGCCACAGTAACTGGTAATTGCTGGTAAAGATTCACAGTCTCTTCCAAACTCAGCAATACAGAATAATATAACCAAATCAGGAAATGATTATGGAAGTTCAAATAAGAATGATAAACTCGGATTGTTCAATCTGTTTAAGATGAATTGAGCAGATATAAGTTCTCTCAAAACGTCACAAATGAGAAAGCACAAGAATGATTTCGAATGGAAGTTTGTGAAGTATTTATAGGCCGCAGTTAAAACGATTTCCCCATTTCTGGGCATGTACATTGACAGATTTCAATGTTTACTCAGTCAAAGTGATACTTGCCATTCATCTAAACCTTTAGTCATGTTCTTTCATGATGATTCGACCCTTATACAGCCAGCAATTCGAAGAATCTTTCAACTTGAAACCAAAACGAAATCTACAGTCACGTTTTTCTGCCAGGCGTCAGAATTTTCCATGATATTTTTGCTGCGTTTTAGGTTAAGTTCCAAATTGTCACAGCTCAGTTGTTTGTTGCTATTTTCTGGTTTAAAGCTTTGACATTGTCTTCTTCCATTCCCAGCTGTGCAGGGAGCTCCGCCATTTTCACGGGTAAGTTTCATTTTATTTTTATTTTCTTTCATCTTTATTTTTTTCCTAAGTTCGACTATTCAAAAATTTCCTTTTATGAAGTTCGCCTCTTTTCAAAAAGTATTTCGAAATGATTAATCATTTCATACGGCTACCATCTAAGATTTTAAATTTTCACAATGAATTTAATCCTTCCATAAAAATACGAATTTCATTCTTTTGAATTTGAAATTGTTTTAATAATTTACATTTGTATATTTTACTTATAAATGTATAATTTTAAACATTAATATTTATTTGTATATAAATGTATTTATATATAAATAAATATTAATTTTAATATTAATACATTTTATTAATAAAATATACAAATATATATTATTATTTATATATTCTTTATGTATTTAAATAATCACCTTATATATTTATACATAAATATATAAGAAAATCCCTTAGACAAAAAATATAGTTCCCTTATTTATTTTATTATAAAATACTATTATAGTCTTTAAATATATTAATACATAAATATTTAAATACCCGAGTATTTTAAATATTTATATTTAATATAACTATAATAATTTTATATATATCGTTAATATTTAATTACTTAAATATATATTTAACAAATATATAAATATATCGAGAGCCAGTCAGCAACCTGATATTTATATATAAATATATATATTTACATAAAGTCAACAGGGAATAATAATATAATATTATTATTAGTATGTATTTCTTTGTACGCAGTATACACATAAATGTATGTATATCATGTCATTACGTACATATGGGCATATCCATCTGCCGAGTCATATGTATGTATTTGACATGTATATTCATATGGATACTCGTACACGTATACACATACTCACTTGACTTTTTAACGTATATCCATTCACGTTTACCACACAAGGGTCAAAGCACAGTAAGTCAGACAAATAAATAATCATCACTTTTCAAAGCATAAAGAAGTAAACATAACTCCAAGCCTAAGGATGACTTATCTAGACCAACATAACTGACTTGGTTTCTCTGAACCTATACTGACGTGTGTGTATGCTCATTTGGTACTCGTTACTGCTTACCCGACCAAGTTCCTCCCCGAGTGATATCTCTCCTCTGTCCAGAGGATCAGTCTTCATACCTGCACACCATGACATGACATCGGCAGTCATATGCTCATAACAAAGCAGAATACATGAAACATTTCAAAAGTTAGATTATTCATAAATCAATAACCTTCTATTCTCCTTTATGTAATATTTCACCAAGAATAACATCAAATGAAACATCATTCATATTGAAAACAAGGTTCAAGCATCATTAATTCACCTCTAGAATTCACATTTACTCTATCTAGTGATGGTAAATTGTAACGTCACAATTTGGGATGTAACAGTTTGGTTTACTTATCTTACATTTAAGAGAAATAATGGAAAAAGATAAAAGGGAGGGATTTATTTGCATTTTGAATGACTATTGCATGTTGAGTATGATCTCTGTATATGGAGAATATGTAGATGTACTTATTATCTACTAGGATCGGAATGAAGGCAAAATCAAGTAAAGTCTTTTAGCTTAAGTTATTAGGATAACTGAAGCAAGCTAAGTACCCCTAGGATAAAGATTTCCTAATTAGGAGGGTTGATACAAGACACTTGTAGACTGTTTCATTTCTAGTAGGTTCGTATGATTGTAGGATATATGGGGTGACGGATTACCCAATGAAGGATAAAACCTATGCGTAGAGTAAGGAAGCCTCAAGTCAAATCGGCCCTGAGTAGTGTTTATGATAGATGACCTTCATTCGAAGAACTAAATGTGAATACTTTGGCCAAAGTAGTGAAAGGTACGACATCCACCTAGGTGTGAGATAGTTGAGACTACAATCGCCGGGCCATCAGGATCCGAAAGTACCAGATCGCGAGATTATGAAATAAAGAAGGTTCTAGTTGTGGTGACACAACACTATGCTCAATTGGTAATCGTTAAAGGATATCCTACCAATCTCTTCTTCAAAGGGAGGGCCATCTATCTAACGATAGGTGTGCGGGGGACCACATTATAAGTCCGCGGTTGGCGGAAAAGCGCCCAAGTGATGTTTCTCCTCCATAGCAAGCGGTCGATGTACCAAGATTCTAAAGGACAGACTCCTGGACCTTCTTACTTCTATTTGTGAAAAAGCTTATGAGCTATGTATGTAACTTTATTACTTTTGAACTCTGATTTATATTTGCAATGGAAATGAAATTCATGTGGTAACATATTGTAACTTGTACGTTTTTATTAATAAAGAAAGGAAAATATTTATTGTATTATCTTGTTACTTGTTACCTTTACATGTTTAAAGTGAGAATTGGTACCAATTTATCTAAGAACCGTGTCAGTTATTATTGTGGTAATACTGAGTACTTAAGCGAGACTAGAATCGAGGAGTTTTGAGCCACGTTAACAACGCCGCGAATTCAGGATAAAGGTTGAAAAGTTCTTGTGCCAAAACGGCAAGAGAAAAGAACTTAGAGAAGTAAAAAGGAAATGCGAGATCCTTAGTAACTTATGAAAATTGAAGACAAGTTAAGAGTTGTCCCGGAAGTAGGAACTCCTAAAACCAACAATTTATGTCAGTACCTAGGATTGCGGAAGATTATGCAATCAAGTTATGAAGAAAGGTTAGGAAGAATAACTAGTGTATACCTTTATCCAACGAAATAGTTTTATAACTCTAAGACAGCCAAAAGGAATAAGATAACCTTGTTATAGTAGCAAACTATAGTTGCAAGAGTCAGGAACTTTTGGATTTAGTGAAAACACTACGAATCTATGTGTATGCAATGTCAACATAAATTAAATTGAAGAAGAAAGTCAACAAAGGAAGTAACCACGAGAGTTGGAGAACTCTTGACATTAAGCTAATTCTTATGTAAAGATAGGAGCTTGCAAGGAAAAAGAGTTAGTACCTTGGGATAAGAGAAAAGACCAGAATGGTCCGAATTAAAGTAATCAACAAAGTGGACAAGATTCCACCGACCAAAAATTGATTAGATTATTGGAGTTTTGATGTGAAAAAGAGACCAAACAACTTTGGTATCTTTAAAAGTTAAAGGTGAGGAAGATTCCAAGCATTGGAATTAAGTCACTTGAAAAGTGACTGAGGAATAAAGAAACCTGAAGTGGTAAGTCAGGATGGTTTTACCAGAGGTTAAACATAGATTGATTAGTGTATAAGCTGAACTCACCTTCATGTTTGTGAAAGTCAACTTTTTAGAATGTTCCAAACGGAAAGGGAATACAATGTGGCACTATGTGTCAAAACAATAGAAGTTGCAAAGGAAACAATGTTCTAAGTAGAAAAGAACATCAACCAACAAAGTTTTGTGGATATGGAGTACCCTCCACCAAAGGGATATTGAAAAGAGAATTGGATTAATGGAGTATCTAGTAACTTGTAAGTTGCTAATTATTCATTAAATCTTCCGTTGGATGATCCAAGTTATTGAAATCTAAGGGATAGAAATCAATGACAAATCTAACTTTGGGAAAAGTATATTTGAAATATGCCTTGAGACAAGGTAGAGACAATGGAAATTCAACAAGAAGGAACAACAAATCGTTACAAAGAAGCAAGAGTTTGCTAGGAGTTCAACTTTGAGTAGATCAAAGGTTGTGGAAACTCTAAGGGGGGAAGGAAAAGAGTGGGTTGATTCGAATTAAGTACCCCATTTAAAAAAAATCCAAGGACAGTAGAGATCCAAGATATGGATGTCCTAAGATAAATGAGATTTATCTCTGCAAAACTTATAACCATTATTATATGGGAATTAAAAATGGCGTGAGATCGTAAAATAGGTTTTCAACTAGTCAAAGAGTAGACTATTATTGGATGTAAAAGAACCTATGTACCCAAAATTTTGAAGAATTTGGAATAGAACGAGGAAACTAATGTCAGAGTTAGGACATTGGAATGACAACATGAATTGTTGGATGAGAAACTACTATAAACTTGGAAAGATAGAATGCGAAGCTACACGAAATGTGGCTAGGTAATGACTAGTATACCAGGAAATGAAGACCGGATGTCATCATCGGTAAGACATGTATACTCTCTTGAGATTCCAGAGGAAAAATGGTACAACAAGAGACAGATCAATCTGTCTATGTTAGTCTAACTAACATAATGTTCAAGTAGACAAACTCATCAATGAAACCAACGTTTTTGGAAAATTTGACTTATAGGATATTTGGTCCTAAATAATATATTGTGGGCAAGTAGAGGCTTAGTAATCCTGAGAGGTTATCTCAGTTTAAGCAATAATGATAAGGTTGTGTAAACCCTGATCATACTACGAAACATTCAATGGATCGAATGTGCAGTATATTATTATGTATAGTCAAATAAGCAAAGATAGTAGAATAAATCTTGAATGATTTATAAACTTCTAAACATTGAAGTTTGGATCATTATATGAAATAAAAGGTTAAAAACTCAATTAAGCTGAAAAAGGCTTAGAAATGAGTGAATCATAGACTTGAAAATTATTAAAAAAAATAAAAATTTTTTTTTAAAAAAAAATGTCAAAAAGGAGTAATGGATTGAAGAGATCAATGAAACTCTATGATACAAAGCTTAAGAATGAAGCAGTATCAAGATTTGACAAGTATCCAGGAGCAATGTGTGCTCAAGATGAACATGTAATCATGTACAAGTACTATGTGGTAAGGATAATGAATGTGTAACTAGCGGAAGGACTCAGTTTATGAGTTGTCTAAAAGTGTAACTACCAAAAGAGAAGGATTGGACCCACGATGTAGTGTACAATGCATCGACTTTCCTTTTTCTATATGGATTATGCTAAGGATAAATTCATGAACCAATGATTTTCGATCACTGTGTGTGTAGTTTGATTTATAGTTACTATTATAACTCGGATGTGAAAATGTGTCAAAAACTCTTGGAAGAGTATGTGTGAAACATACGAGATTTCCCCATGCAATAGTGTAAACACTCGAAGCAAGTCCCAGGAAGGACAAGATTGCTACATAGGTTGAATGTTTTATAAATCTTACGTATTTTGTGAATTGTATGTAACATTTTACTTGACTTAAGTTGTATGTTGAAAAGCTATAGATCATCGAGGACGATGATTCACAAGGGGGGAAGTATGTTACATCCCAAATTGTGACGTTACAATTTACCATCACTAGATAGAGTAAATGTGAATTCTAGAGGTGAATTAATGATGCTTGTACCTTGTTTTCAATATGAATGATGTTTCATTTGATGTTATTCTTGGTGAAATACTGCATAAAGGAGAATAGAAGGTTATTGATTTATGAAGAATCTAACTTTTGAAATGTTTCATGTATTCTGCTTCGTTTTGAGCATATGACTCCCGTTGTTGTGTCACGGTGTGTAGGAAAGAGGACCAATCCTCCAGGCAGAGGAGAAATACCTGAGGAATCCTGATCGACCAAATGACTAAAACCCTGAACCAGCCATCCTTATTTCGACGCCGACCGATTTTGAAAATTATCCATAATAAATTGATAGATGATATGCCCATAATATTTATTGTGGCGACCGCCAGATACATCTATATACCACCTTACCGCGACGAGGAATTAAGATGTTAATTAAAATGACAATTTATAATCCATTTTATTAACGCATCATCGTGATACTGGAGCATTGAGGCATAGTCGACCTGTCTCAATTATAATACATATGTAACAATTAATACGTATAAGTGTAAATATTTAAATATGTAAATGTTTATATATTTTAATATATATGTATATATTTTATATTATAGTTTTACTTAAATATATGTAAATATATTTAAATAGTAATATATTCATATATTACGGAGTAAATAAATCTATAATAAAAATATATAAATATATATTAAATATATAAGAATATTTGAATTTAATATTATTGCCTAAAATGATTTAGGAAGTCAATTTTATATTACCTTGAGTAATTTTGGAAATTGAATTTTAAAATACCTTGGTAAATTTATAAAACGATTTTTACTATATATTATTACATTTAAAGATTTTAAAAAGGAAATATTTGATTTTGAAATCAATATTAAATATTTTGAACTATGGGAAATCGAAATATTAAGAGAAATAAATATTTGAAATATTAAATACTTCATATAGTGTAAAGTCGAAATAATTATTGGTGAACATTTGGAAAAGAGAAAAATACATTTTTGAGAAGTTCATACCCATGAAAATGAAATGGCGTATGAAATAAAAACATGCCTGTGAAAGCGCGCGGCCATGAGCACGGCATAGACCTGGTCTGGAGGAGAAGCGTCCATTGTTGTTCTTCAAACCATAAGTAATGGCAACGTGGGAAGTATAGGAACCTTGACCTAAAACGCAGCAGGTAAATCATTTGATTTCATACGACTAGAAAAAGACGTGTACTTGTATGTGGCGTTTTACATTTTTGAGTTGAATTATTCATGATTTGCTGGCTCAATGAGGTCGAATCACCTCCATTGTTAATGACTTAGGGTTTAAGAATCCGCCAAGTATCATTTTGACTAATTCTGGGCACTTGTTGTCAATCCGCATGCCTCCATTAGTGGAATTCGTTGCAATTCGGGCCTATATATAGACGCCTTCCATTCATTGTAGGGGGATATCGAACAATCCGAGTTTATCATTCTTATTGAGCTTCCATAATCATTCTCTGTATTGGTTATATTATTCTATATTGCTGAGTTTAAAAGATACTGTGAATTTTTACCAGCATTTACCAGTTACTGTGGCTATCCCTTTTTGAGCTGTGAGTGAGCTTTATTATTGCTGAGAGAAGCCTTTCATATTTTCTGAGAACATATATCACCATTTGCTGAGAGACATCCTCTGTACATTATCTTCACAATTTCTGAGTTCACAGTCTTTTGTTGGAGGTCTGAGGTGCTGGAAACACAACCAAGTTCATCCTCTAAAGGGAAAAGCATATACCAGGCATGTTGTTTCTTCTTTCATGTTCTAGAGCGTATTTCTTGATATAAATCTAAAAGTGTAATTACTGAATGTGCATAGTTAGGGAATTGCATTGAGTTCAATACTTCAGTTAAGATAAACAAAGAAATGGTTCTATGTTGCACCATGTAAGTAAATTACTTTAAGGAATGGTTATGCATGTTTTCTGGAGTGTATTCCTGTTTGCATTAGTGTGTGTTTTGCATTAAGGTATGAAATATGTATGATCTCCATATGAGGAGTATATACGGTTTCAATGATTAAAGGATTGTGAAAAAGGGATTATATGAGTAAAGAGCTTAAGGGATTAGTTTACTTATCTTACATTTAAGAGAAATAATGGAAAAAGATAAAAGGGAGGGATTTATTTGCATTTTGAATGACTATTGCATGTTGAGTATGATCTCTGTATATGGAGAATACGTAGATGTACTTATTATCTACTAGGATCGGAATGAAGGCAAAATCAAGTAAAGTCTTTTAGCTTAAGTTATTAGGATAACTGAAGCAAGCTAAGTACCCCTAGGATAAAGATTTCCTAATTAGGAGGGTTGATACAAGACACTTGTAGACTGTTTCATTTCTAGTAGGTTTGTATGATTGTAGGATATCTGGGGTGACGGATTACCCAATGAAGGATAAAACCTATGCGTAGAGTAAGGAAGCCTCAAGTCAAATCGGCCCTGAGTAGTGTTTATGATAGATGACCTTCATTCGAAGAACTGAATGTGAATACTTTGGCCAAAGTAGTGAAAGGTACGACATCCACCTAGGTGTGAGATAGTTGAGACTACACTGTCAGTTCATTGTGATCCGAGTACTAGATCGAGATTGTGAAATAGCAAGGTTCTAGTTGTGTAGGACACAACACTATGTTCAGTTGGTAATCATTAAAGGATACCCTACCAATCTCTTCTTCGAAGGGAGGGTCGTTCATTGTGAAATGATCGTGTGGGGGACCGCATTATAAGTTCGTGGTTGGCAGAAAAGCACCTGAGTGATGTTTCTCCTCCACAACAAGTGGCCGATGTACCAAGATTTGAAAGGAC